>VZTZ01050763.1:90684-188236 GCA_013400955.1 Drymodes brunneopygia
AAAAAAAGAGAGAGAAGTAGGCATGGGTGTGGTAGGGCTTATGCAATTCACCCTATATTACATATTCTTGTTTTGCAGATTTATGGGCCAGGCCTGTGGATAGAGAACAAGTTGGGTGCTTCCCCTCCGAAGGTCTGCAACAGCCACCCCCACACAGGAATCCTTTGACTGTGAAAAGGCAAATGTGACCTTTATAGAGAAGGACCCAAGGAAAACAAAAGTGCTTGTGTCTGGGCTCCAAAACCCCTGAATAGACTCATTGAGCACACTGCTAGCACTGAACATCAACAGCACAACAAATGGGTCCTATTCTCCATCCCACACCTGAATTTCCCTTTCCTAAAGGAAGGGTTGGGAGAATGAAATGAGGAGAGCAATAAATATCTGACAGGTAGTGTGAAGACCATGCTAGGACAGAGATCTTGCTTTCAGAGGTATTTCCAGAGTTCTGAGGGGGCATCCTTTTGAGTTGAATGTTCACAACATATCATGTTGTGTGGCCGTAAGCAGGATTTGCTTAAAAAAAAGAAAGCAGGCAAAAGTAAAAAAAATGGTTCAGACATTTTTATGCAGCCATACCTCAGGAACCCAAGTTAATTTTTCATAACAGCTCTGCAATGCCCTAACCAAGTAACTGCAGGAATGATTCATGCTGTAACATTTCCAATTAGGAAGGAAGGCTGTGGAGAATCGGAATTCACCTTGATGCAAAACCGAGAAACGGCAAATGCCAACTATGAAATGGAAATCCCAACTCCCTGACCCCAGTGAGATTCTTTCAGCTCACATGTTCTAACTCTTAACACTTGCTAACAGTGTAGGAAGTATCTGAGAAACAAAACTCTTTTTAATTTTAATTAAAAGTTGTGTATTGATGGTGAACATCTAATGAATGTTCCTTTTTCTGTGAGAAAGTGACTGAATCTGCAACATCCAAGTCAATCAAAGGCCCTGTGCATGAGATAGCAAAGCTAACTTCAGGAGGCCGAGTTCAGACAGAAATAATGAATATAGGTGTGACCCACATAGAACATACAGAATCCCTGAGATTTTTCTGGTCCCCAAAGGGAAAAAAAAAGAAGATTAAATGAAAGCACAAATAGGGTTTTTTTTTTCCAAATGGAACTTCTGCAACTTATTTTAAAAGGGTTTCTGACAGCCTGCTATTTCATGCAAGAACTACATTTTTAATCATAATATAAAACCAAATTGAGTCTTTCAAAACTCAGCTAAGCAGGCAGTAATTTACTAAAACTGAGTTTTATGGCATTCAATGCAAGTTAAAATTGTAGAAATAGATGAAAAGTCTAAATTTCATTTAAGGAAGTTTTACCTCTACATTCAAGTTACAGTCAAAACAAGTCTTTTCCTCTCACTTTTTCCTGTCATAAACACTTTCATATTTTCTGCTTGCTACAAAGGATTTCCAATTGTTGTTCAGTAACTCATGTCTACAACATAACTTTGAGATCCGCCCTTATTTACTAACATGGGGAAGCTGGTGCATAGCTAATCAGGATGTAACTTTCCAGCCCACTAGATTCTCTGAACTAGTTCCTACATAGATATTCATAATTTATTAGCCTATCAGTTCAATGTAAAAGTAGTTCAAAGTAGCTCAATGCACTTTCAAAATGCAGCAAGTTGCCTTGGCCAGGCTGTTATAACGCTGCTGGGCACATCAGCAGAGATCAGTCACACAGGTGAGGGACCCAGAGGGGCTCTGGACACACCACTGCAGGTTGTGCCTGCTGTGGGCTTGCTACCTGATTATGGGAAACCATTCCTGAGCTGCAACAGGCCAGGCTGCTGCATGACACTTGCATGTGCCAGCAGAATACACCAGCAGTCCTTTTCTAGAGCATCAGTCTGGATGGTGCCTGGTGGAAGCACATCTGATCGTGCTTTGCACTCTAGGGCTCAACTATGGCAAGCTGAAAGAGGCCCAAGCAGAGCCACCATGCTGCCTATAGTCTGATTGCATCCAGGTCTTCCATTTTTCCTCCACTGAAGGCAGAAAATTGACGCTTTATTTTGTTTGGGGTTTGTTTAGTTGGTTTCTTTGATCAAGCTTAAATCAGTCATTTGACCTCAGCATTAGCACTGTAACCAAATATCAGCTATATACAGCATTTGTCACTTGCTCTTTCCCCTTCAGGCTGGTGCCAGAGCTTTTTAACATGATATATTGGCCCCAAAGAAGGCTCCATAATCCCTGAACAATGGAGTAGGGCTGCTTGAGAAAAATTAATTTAAGTAGCTCCAAGCTGTCTTACAGTGTAACCAGCAGAAGGATGCCAAGCCACTTAAAGACAATCTTTCTTGTTGAAACCCTGACATTTGCCAATGGATAAGATCATATTTATAAGGCTTTTCAGCATACATAAGATGAGATGTGACAAAGGGCAGAGACAGCTAAGCTTTAGAGTCACAAACTTTTCCGAATTATCTAGATTTAACCAACTACTTTGTAGAGTCATTGCTACTTTGCTGACAAAAGACCGTAGTCACTAAGAACCACCTTTCTCACCACATTCATGGTACTGAAAAGCCTCTGTTCCAGTGACTTTTACTTTAAAAGACAATTCTATTTGCTGAGACTTGACCAGTTTTTCATTAAAAAAAAATAAAAATCACGCATATTCAAGAAATGGTCACAGAGATGGACATACGTACATTTCAATCAGGTCAAAGACACCTTTTATTACCCTTAGACAAGGCCTGATAATAATTATCAACAGAAACAGCCACTACTGACATGCCACAAAGCAACAATCATTTGCCTTTTCAATTTATTATTCCTTCATTGCACAAGTAAAAACCCCAGCAATGCTAAAATAAGATTACTTGTGTGCACAGATGGGAGAACAAAAGGGGGAAATGCCCCAAATTTAGCCATGTCCTGCTGAGTATCCTGGACTTATCAATGCTTTACCAGTACCTACCTCCTACAACCTCTGCAGTTTGTGACACAAGACAAAGCAAAAAAGGCCATAAGAAATTTAACTTCTCGTTTTTGTAAAGCTTGGAGAGGTAGTTGCCATAAACATTTGGGATGAGCATAAAAAACTATTTCAAATTGGACTACAGAGTGGGGGGAAGTCAGAAATACAAACACATGTACTTCAGTGTGTCCATTTTTTCTGTCTTGAATATGTAATAAATGCTTATGCAAATATAAATGATCTTTAAGGAAGCAGGCAGCTTAAAATAGTCAAGAGCAGGGAAATTAAGGCACATGAAATCTAAACTGTTTAATAGGCAATAATAGCTGAATCAGTATGCAACAAGCTCTGTTAATGCATTAAAAAGTGACAATTCTTGGTTGTATAAGTGACAGTATAAAAGATGCCTTAATCAAGAAAGAAAAATTATTTATTGAACTTCTTAAATGTCAAATTAAGCTTCTTCACTAAATGTTCATTAAGTGCCAAGAAAATTCTTATTAATTTTAAAACACCATGAATGCACTCACACAGAATGGCTTTATTTGATGAAAGCTTCGTTTCTTGCAAAATGATGTCTCCCTTTCTCTGATGAAGTGAAGTTGGCAAAGATCCTAGCATCCCTTTTATCAGATCAGACTTTAAGACACAGGAGCGATCCTATCCCCCTGCTCTGACCAAAATACTAACCTGAGTGTCACATTACCAGCGCCTTAAAGTCTCCCTAACTTCCAGGGTATTTTACCATGCTTCACATTACAGCTGTTTGAGATGACAACATGGCAACACCTTACACAAAATGTTTGCCAACTCACCTCTCCAATTTGCTGGTGGCATAAACCCACGTAACTCCCCACTCATGCCACACACACATCAAGCCACCAGCAATTCAGAAGTTAAAAAGCAGCATATTGCACAAACGCTGGCTGCTCCCTTCCTCTCGTGTTTGCCAGCTCTGACTTTGTTGATGAGCTAGCAACCTGCTTGAAACTCTGCTTAACAGTCAGACTTATGTCCCACAAGAAAACAGCTCACCTATATTTTTTCCTCCAAATACAGAAATTGCCAGGCTTTCTCCATGCCAAATCAGCCTTGAAAAACTACCCTGATGCCAAATGACTGAAGTATGTATGCAGTGAACATCCCTTTTTGCAGCTAGCAGTAGAAATTTACAACTTGGCCCCTTCTCATTAATGAGATGTTGCTGTCTTTTGTGTGAATGAAAGCTTAGCCAAAAAAAAATCCTCTTATTCGTCCCTGCATAGTCATTAAGGCTTCCCACGTGGACAGTGGTGATGTCTGAGAGAAATTAGGCTGAACTAGCAATCAGCAAGACAAAATTCAAGTAGTCACTTTCAGATACATTGAGGGGATTTAAAAAAGAAAAGGAAAATGAAAAGAAACCAAGGAAAAGAACCCAGAGTGTCACCCATAGTGCTACCAGTATGCTCACCACAGTAGCTACTGCAAGTGTTAACTCTGCACATTTGAGTCTACACTCCGCTTTGCCAGCTGCTGCAGCTGTGCAAAGCAGACACAATGCTACTGCTGCAAAAGACAGGTGTCTTCAGCCTCTCTCCCAGGTGCTTTTCAATAGAACTTTAAAAGATAAGAGTCCATAATATCAGTACTGATAGGAGAACTGCACCAATCAGCCCAGGAGGTCTGGTTTTAACAATGGACTCACATTTGCATATTAAAAAAAAGAAATATTTCAGCAGGCAGCAAAGTTGTACAACCTGAAGAACCACAGAGCCAAATTTCTACGATAACCTGAGCTTATAGAGAAGGCTACAATACAGCCTAACTTCATTCACCATCCCACTTAAGTGAAGGTCATTCACCAGGCAGAACGTGGCAGAAAACACAGCAAATCACCAAAGACAAAGGAAAGAGAGGTCTGTGAGAGTAAAGAAATCCTCATGAGAGGGAGAGTGCAGAGAAATAACAGATGCTACTCATGAATAAGGTAAAGAGACTGGAAAACTTGCAGCAAGAAGAGTGGAGATCACATTACCCTTAGACACATTCTGTCTCACCAGCACAAGCCAATGGTTTTGGAAGGAAATTAGGAAGGAAATTAGGACTTTTGGTAGTGTACAACAGGCAATATTTGAACAAGAGCACTACTACCCGCTAAACTGCCAGGATCTCAGTCTTAGTGACTGCTGGCAGCATATCTTTGATGTTGTTTTAGCAGAGGATATAAATACAAGCTGCATCTGAAGCAAATGACTTTGGGAGCTGCAGTCACTCCTACAGTACTGCCCCAGCTACTCACATAGTACAGCTGTCCTTACAGTACAGCCTTAAACTACTCTGGGCACCAGAACATATTTAGTACACACCAGAACTGTCATGCAACTTTACAATGCTCATTCAATTTACATCAAATAAAGCAAAAGGGATCCACTGTTTTTAAAATATTAAGTTCCTGGAGTTTTCTTTCAAACATATGATTTTGTTAAAAGATTTTTTAACCAATATAGTGTTAATAACTTGGATCACTCATGAATGTAAGAGGAGACTTCTCAACCTGGGAATCAAAGCTTTTTCACTGTTTCATTCATGTTTAGGGTAAAATATAAAAGAAACTTATTAGGTTTCAAGCCTTTTTTGATGGTTTTCATAAGAGATTCACAATTTGAGATAAGTGAAGAAATACTTATCACGAATATTGATCATGTGGAAGAGGGGGAGAGCCATCTGCAAACACTTTTACTATTTTCTGACTTAGCAATCAGCTTGCATTCACAACACTAGGGACTTCCTCGTTTCTTAACCTTGCAAATTTAATCTCTGCATTTTATAAGCTCCTCCAGCAGTGTCATTATTGTATTAGCCGTAGTTCATCTACGGTCCCAACTTTCATAAACATATGGTCAACTTTCTCTTTTCATTAATGATGCAAGGCCTTCCTCTTCATACAGGTAAAGAACTTGGTAACACCTTTATAAAACAGGATTAACTTCTCTCTTACTGCGACCTTTTGTTCCAAAGCAAATCACTATATTTTTATATATCACTACATGATTCTAGTGCCTGATGGTAAAAAAACTAAATTAAAGGCACCCTTCTTTAAAGATCGCTCATTAAAAAAAAAAAAAAAAATACTGCTCAGCAATGTTCTTGTGACAACTGTTGCAAAGCCTGCACCTTTATTAAACCATCCTGGCTACGCCACTGCTGAGCTGTAACAAAAGGAGGTTACAGGCAGATCCCCAGCAGGCAGCCCCACACCTGTGCTGAGACCCGACCCTGCCACTTTCCTCTCGCTCCGAGGCCTCTCTCCTAGCCAAGCCCGGGAATACCCGTGGGGAGGCTGCAGGAGCCGCCGCAGGACGAGGAAAGAGTTAAAAGCCCCGAGCGGGGCAGAGAGCGAGCCGCTTCCCTCCTCCCAGCCCGTGCCGAGCCCCTCCGCCCGCAGCCCGGCCGAAGCGGGGCGACAGGAAGGACAAGGCTCTTTACCCTCCATCTCGGCGTCGCGCTGGGACCGGAGAGGAGCGGGGCCGCTCCCGCTGTGCCCAGGCCGCTGCCGCACCCTCCGGGCTGCCGGGGCCGCTATAAATACCCTCGGCACAGCACGGCACGGCCGGGCACCGCCGCCGCCCCTCCCGCGGGGCAGGGCGACCCATCACGGCCGCCAGCCACGGCCAGGGGAATGCGGTGCCGCGGGGTGCTCGGGGGGTCATGCCCGGGGGCTGCTTTCATTGCCAAACCCGAGAGTGGTGGCAGTCCCTGCTTGTGATAACGGGCTGTTTCGGTGCGTCTAAAGCCCGAGCCGGTGCCTCAAAGCCCCCGCCGGGGCTGCGTGGCTCCCCTGCAGGCAGGCAGCCCCGAGCAGGGCTCGTCCAGTCCGCTGCCAGCAGCCCCGCCGGGCACCACCGCCCGCCCAGGGCAATTTCCACAGAATCACAGAAGATTCTGAGTAGGAAGGGACCCACAAGGACCATCAAGTCCAACTCTTACCACTGCATGGGACATCCCCAGGAATCACACTGTGTACACAAGAGTACTGTCCAAACACTTCCTGAACGCTTGTCAGGCTTGCTGGTGTGACCACTTCCCTGGGGAGCCTCTTCCAGTGCCCAGCCATCCTCTGAGTGAAGAACCTGTTTCTAATATCTGACCTAAGCCTCCCCTGACACAATTTCAGGCCATTCCCTCAGGTTGTCACTGGTCAGCAGAGAGATCAGTGCCTTCCCCTCTGCTTCTCCCCAAGGGTAAGCTGTAGACTGCAATGCAGTCCCCTCTCATTCTCCTTCTCCAAACTGAACAGATCAATTCTTAAGGGCTCTGGATGAGTTGTGGCTGATATCCCTGTTCCAGTTCATTCCAGGACACCTGCCCTGTTCAGCACAACATAGGCCTTCTTAATCCTTATCCCTTGATTTCCTCCTAATTACTACCTCTTAAAATGAATTTCCTCCTAATTACTACCTTTTAAAAGAAAAAGGCAAAGAAGCTTTGGTTTTGAGTGCTCTTGTCACAGAAAGGTCTGGAAGCGTCCAAAAATTAACTACCAATGGACCCAAAATTTTATGTCTTCCTTTAAAATTCAATCCTGGTTAAAGTTTGACAGAGGTGTTTGGAAGTAGTGAAATATTTGCATGTGAATTAACCATCTATTCACATGTAGTATCCTAATTTTACCTATTTGTGAGGAAACAAGTGTAGCCCTTTTGTAGCTTAACAGATTCTACCAAGCCATTAATAACTTGTCCAATTGGAGAAGGTAATTTTGTAGCCCAATAGATACCTTACACTGCAAGAGATAAGTATTTGAACCTCATTGTGATAGATAAAAGGAATTGATATCACTAAATTAAGAGTTCGTAGTTGCCTGGGAACAAGCAATTGTGGTCTGACTGTATTCATCATGGGTAAATGAAAGACAGCCCCAATCAAAACTATGCATTTCTGCTGCTTTAAAAGAGCTAATTTCCCCAAATTGAGAAAAACAGTAGTGACAGCTGACAAGGAAAAACATAGTTACTGTGAACATTGAAAGAGGGGCTCTCATGAAGCCTCTATTAAATGGCCAAAAGACCATGACTTTGCAATCACAGAAAGCAGTAACTTTACCGTAAAACGTCAAAGCTGGCAGTCAGAAAGAAGATGGAAAACAAAGAGAAATTATATAAACTACAGTTGCTATAAATTACAAGTTGCAATATCAGAAACTGATAATTTAATAGGCAAGAAAAAATATCCATGGTTGTAATAGCTAAAGACAAACAGGACATTTAAACTGTGTTAGGAACAGAAGAAAACCCAGTGATGGTACTGGCCCATTTAGCAAATGTAGTTCATAAGTGGTTTTGTGTTGATGTGTAAAATGTGAACAAGTTCTGTAAGTACTCCTGTACTACAAAAGAAGCAAGTAGATGGATCTCAAGGAGATTATGAAGATTATGCTCCAACCTGCTAGTAATTTAAAAAGATAAGAATCATGATTTGTGAAATTCAAAAGGTGTGTTAATCTTATACCAGTAGTCAAAAAGGAGCAAGTGCAATGAGAGTAAAACACATGCCAACACTGGCACCATAAATAATAAATGGAGTAGCATTTAATTTTAAAATATCTCAAGGTAATTAATAGAAATAATTCCAGTCTTTTTTATGAAGAGCAGGTCTAATCAAACTTCTCCAAATTCATTCTTCAATGAGACTGCTTGTTTGGTTATGTGCATACTGATGGTTCCGATTTTAAGTCTGAAAGAAAACATGGTACTTCACAACATCATTAAAGCAGATGTTAAATTGAATAGGCCTTGCCTAAATGACTGATGACAAAAAGCAACAAAAAGTAAAGGAACCTTTTCTGAATAGGTATGTTTCTCTGAAAATGACCCCGAAAAGGAGAAAAATGCTAAAGGTACCAAGCAACCAAGTGAGGTAGTCTGAACTGAGTGGCAAACTGGACCTTGTCAAACAAAACACATCAGCTATAGCTAAATCCCTGTATAAGCCTGAAGGATTGTAGGTGTTGTGTACTGAGCAGGCAATGGCACTTGCTGGAAACGATTTAGGGGTTGTAGTCACCAACTCATCCTAAACACTGACTGTGATGTTGTTAAAAGGAAGGATTAACCTGCATCAAGGGAGTAGGAAATAGTAGAACATAGTTTTCTCTCTGGATATATCACTGATGAGACCAATCTCACATACTGTGTTCCTGCCCATGTTTAGAAAAAAACATTGAAAAATAGTAGAGGGGGCAGATTAAGAGCTGAAAATGTGATTTGAGAGTGGAAGAAAAATGCTGCTAAGTGAGACGTAAAGAGCACAATCTGTTTATCGTATCTAAAAGATTGACTTGATTACAGCATATAAGTACCTCGATGCAGAAAAAAAATACTGGATTCTGAAGGGCTCTTTAATCTAGTGGAGAATGGCATAACAAGAAGCTGTGGTAGAAACTGAAGTCAGACAAATTCAAATACAGCACAGAATTTTTCTTCTTAAGGTGACAGCATACCACTGGAGCAGCTAATAAAGGCACTAAGAAATTTTTAATGGTTTTATGTCCCTCAACCGGGACAAGATGCCTTTCTGGAAGAAAGGTTTTAGCCAAATGCAGGCTACTGCTCTCACTGCTAGTACATGTGTGAAATTTAATGACACAGGATACAGAGGAGATCAGACCATATGACTAAATGGTCCTTTGTGTCTTATTTAATTTTTTCTTCTTATTCTAAGTAATTATAAGAAGAAGTGACTACTGGTGAGCATCTGCTCAAGATAATCTTTGTCAGCTGACTGCAATCAGTCTGAAAAACATGACTATCCTGAGTGTGTAGGATTCTAAATGATTGCAGTACATAAGACATTCTTGGCAAGCAGTATATGAAATACCAAGACAATCAACGTTAGTCACCTATTTTCATTTTTCAGTACACTAAGCTGACAAGATTTCCATTCATTTGTATCAAAAAGGAGCTTAGAAAAGCTTAAGGAGATGCTGAAGGAAAGGGCAACAGCATGAATCCATTAAAAACACTGGCCATCAGACTTAGATAATGTGATAATTAAACACAAACTTTGAAATGCTGGCAGGCAAACCAGACAACTAATTCAATATGCAATATTACACTAGTAAATATACATCAGTTTTAAATATTTATGAATTTCTTGCCCAGCTTGTGCATAGACGAATCAAATTACCTCACCTGAACCTATGACCCCCCATAATGAGCTGTGGTATCCAGTGAAGACCAAAAGGTTTGACACAACAAGTAATGCCTATCTCTCTGAAAGCAGCCAGGACCATGCAACTGAATTGTGTTGCACATAAACTATTGAGAACTGCATTGAAATATTAATGAACTAACATTCTTCTTAAATTGTTGTATTTGGCAGGATGTGAACTTGCATCTTCTCTCTTCTTCTTACCAAGCTGATTTGGCAAAGTTACGACATACAACTGCTGATATTACATAGCTGAATGGTCTCAGTGGCCTTTCTGATCTCATTACCTGTCCCCCTGCCTGAAGTTTATTCTCTGAGCACAAAACCTTTTCAACAAGTAAGGAACCTCCTCTAAACTACACAGAACCCAATGGCTGTAAACAAATAGTTAACACAGAAGAGTAGAATAACAGTTCATTTCTTACTGAAGGAAGGAAGAGTTGTGTTGAAGAGGGAAAGTTCATTTTGGAGATAAGATGTAAAATCTTTTTCAAACCCACTACCCCAAAATTCAAAATAAGGGTGCTTTCCAAACAAAAAACTTAATTTTATCCAAAAGAGGCTCAAAGATTTTGTAATATCTAATACTGGTATGCGAAGTCTAATACCATTTGATTCGTTCTGACTTTTAGAAAGTATTTAGAAAAATGCCAGGGCCCATAGATGGTCTTAAAGATGGAAGCTTTTAAAATTACCATATGCTCTACAAATCTAATCTGGAAGGTACATAAAATGGTCTCAGCTCTTTCTTTCTCTTTTCCCCTGAAGAAGCTGTGGACACCACTTTTAGAATGAAAAAGAATTCCCAACTACAAATGGAGTAAAATAAAAAAAACAAGCTGCAGGATTCCTGAGCTTGGGAAAATCAGATCCAGAACCCAGACATTTAATAATTGAAGTGTCATAGTTACTTCCATTGGTATCAACATCACCTATGGAACTCAAATATTAGTAGTCTGGTGCAGGTAACTGAGACAGGGAAGAAAAAGCATTAAGGAGTTGAAGGGCATTCATTACCTTCTTGATGCCTAGAGGAATAATGTTGCTGTGCTGGTGGAGGCCAACCAAAGGTGAAGACTGATCATTCTACACAGTAAAGTGAAGAAGTAGTTAGGTTCTCAAGTTGCAGCATCTGATGCCTTCAAAGGAACATTATGATATTAGATGGCTGGCAAAACACATTGTTCAGAACATCAAAGCCATAATACATCAGCTGCCAAGGCTTGGACCCTAAAGGCATCAGCAAAGACAACTAAACCAGCAGGAATTTGTGAATACTGAATTTAAGCTGCAGTACAGGACACTTTATGGAGATGATATTCTGCATATCAGAGGTGAACAAATGTCATTCCCCTGAGATACAAATAGCCACATGTTCTTTTGGGCAGTGCATCTGCAGCTGCCCAGAGGTCATACATATAATGAAGACTGGGTGGAGGAAAGACAGGGAGAGTTCACAAACAGCAGAATATCCTGGAACCTTATGAGGCAGGGCAAGGACATGACAAATGCCAGGACCCAGTGCTATCCCTGCTGGTGATGCCAGGAGCAGGATGAGCAGGAAACAGCAGCTTAAAAGTCAGAGGCACTGGAAGGACTTCACACCATTCCACTGCCAGCCTGGGCTGGACATCCAGCTCAGGCCTGTGGCAACCTCATGCTGCTAGTTTTATCCCCACTTGATGCTCAAATGGAAACTTACTCCACTTGCTGGCAAGTCTTTTGTGGTTTCACAGACCCAGCTTAGATACTCATGTTGTGTATTTAAATCTGTTAAATTGCACCTGATTTTCTTGAAAAAAAAATGTTGGGTAATTCAAATAGGTGCATTTATAACCTTTCAAGACTGACTGTTGTTCATTCAAGTCAATAATGAGAATTACAGATCTAACTGTTATTATTCCCATTTTTAATAAAAGCAGCCATGCAATTAAACAGTAGACTGCCTAAGGTGCCTGATCTCAAAATTGTAATACTATTTTTGAATAACTGGTACGTCTTGTACATTGTCCTTTAACAAATGCTGGCAAATGAGGTCATGTCATATCCCTTTTCTAATGTTGATTTTGGTGGGAGGTGAAAGAATTTAAAACCTCATAGGAGGAGGAACCTCTTAAGATTTGGGAATCAGCATACTGTTTCACCCATTATGTTTTAATCAAATATTTTTCTGGAAAAGATGTGTGTTCTAGGAAAGATCCTCATGGTGAAATAATGCTTAACAAATCTCATTACTCAGGTTTATGGAGCTGCTTGCTCCTTCTGTAATTCAGAAGGATTAAATTGCTCCTGCAAATTAAAAATAGGATGAGCAACCGACTAGAGCAAGGCTTCTGTTTGCCATTTGAATCAGACAGAAGAGGGAACAGGCACAATAAGGAAATCATGTTCAAAAATTGTAACAAAAATGAGGATATTTAAAATCTAAGACCTTAATTTTATCTGAAGATCTCATTTATTACAAAGGAAAAGTCTAAACAAGCTTCATTCCTATGGTTTACAATGTTACCAAAATCTTCTCATAGATATATAACCCATATTTGCCAATTTCATTGTGTTCTAGACAGAGAAGCTTATGGGAAAATGGCTTAAAAAAGCAAGGTGTTTTCACCCTCATTATGTGTCTGTATTTGATTAATTTTAATAAACAAAAATATATAGACATGCACATATCTTTTGTCTTTCTATTTTTAATGCAAGACTCTAAATCTATTTTAAGCCAAGGGGATCACAGAGAGGGATAAAAAAAGCTAGGGAAACAGCATATATCACTTTACTGTGGTCACTGCAGCTAGTGTGGGTATGTATGAGCTATCTTTAAATTAGCAAGGTTAGATATTGTTAAAGTAGCAAAAGTAACACAATGCTTAGGGCAAGCTGCAGACTCCTGCTCAAGGCTGGGTATTTGGCCTGTGGCCCACTTGGACCCACACGCTGCTGCAGCTGGAGTGCTGCCTTGCACAGGAAGGCGGCAAATGATCATATGTGCTGCCTGAACAGATCACAGACCAGTCCTTAGGTATTCTTGGAAGGTAGGAGATAAAATCCATATGTGAATATTACCAAAGCTGAAGATGAAATTAGTAAATAGACAGGGTTTCTCTCCTCTGTCAGCTACATCAATGAGAATTTCTCACAATGTCTCTTTTCCTGATTTTTTAATAGATATTGTTGAATCAGGTTTCACTAGATATACCTGAGACAATAAACTCTTAAGGGCACAACAGTAGAGGTGATGAAGGGGAGAATGGGCAAACTCTCATTTTTGATGTTTCAAAGTGTCAAGAAACTTAAGAAAATCCTATATACCTAATTTTTCACATAAAATAACGTATATGTTTGTTCCATATCTAAAAAAAAAAAAAATTAATCCCTTCCAGTTTTCCAAAAAAATTAAAACTGGGTGATTTTGGCAGGCTAAGTACCTGCCACCCTGAAATACCTTTGTAGCAAAGGCTGTAATTTTCACATTAGCAAGCCATAAAATAAAAGGCACGAGTATTGTTTCTAGAATCAAGAGTTATGTCCTTTGTCACACGCAGTCCCCAGAAGGTAACACGTGTCCAAGAAATGCACTCAAACTGGTCTAGCACTCCAGCCAGTGCAGCTCATTGTGTAGAACCATTTGGAAGCAGAGACACCAGACTGTAAGTGAAACACATCTCCATTTTCTTCCAGACCATGTAACATGCTAAGGAGGGCTAATGCTTCAGCTTCCCATCTCTGTAAACTTCAGGAAAGAATAAAGTTTATATCAATTCAAGAAAGATTTTACATTAATTCTTCCTTGTTGCAAAACAAGAGTCATGGACCACATAACATTTAAAAAGGATGCAAAGCAGCAGGCAATTTCAGAACCACACTGAGCAATGTTATTTAGCAAAAAACTAGCCTGTGGGTTCTGCAAATGAAATTACTCCCAACACTCACTTCCATAGAAAATGTAGAATTCTGTGTACAAACAATGTACACCAAGCAGCATGAAACTGCATTTGAGGACTAAAAAAGAGCTTCTTTGAGCCATCTTCAAACCTGATTTGACCTTGGACAATTTCACTGCAATGAGCACAATTTCTTCTCTTTGTGTCAACACCTGTTATGGATAAAGAAGTCTGAGGTAAAATGAAATTGCTGCATGCAGGGATTATAATAGCTGATGTCATGGCTGGGATACAAAGACTAGGAACAGACGGGAAGCAAACAGCTGTCACCATCCCACACCCAGAACAAAGGGGCTTTTTAAGGATAGCATGTTTTAGATAATGTAAATACTGCATGTAGATTAGAGAGCCAGTTTCAGTTAAGTGGCTTACTACTTTTCAGTCTTCCAGGAGATATGGAGCAGCAATAGGGAAAAGAATAACATCAGCACAGTATTAGCTATGTGAAACAGCACTTTTGGCCTGTCTGCTCTCTCGTGCTAGCACAGGCAGAAGTTAAACATTTTAATGGCTACTTTTTGTCTGAGTATTCACTTTGTTAAAAAGCACAGCACCAAACACTGTGATTGTGATAACTAAAAGTGGTTCTGATATCTAGGTCCCCATGCAGAAAGGGAAGTCACCACTTACTTTTACTGGACACATGTTCAAATGCAATTTGAGTCACACAGCATTCTCAACACTGAGCTGTGTCCCTGGCACAAATAGGCAGCATATTCAACAAGCTTGCAGCATATTCAACAAGAAAGAGACAACTGGAAGCTGGACACTGTACAGTGCATATCAGTAACATTTGCAAAAAAAATTTTTTGTTGTTATTTTTCCAGCAGCCTTTTTCTAGCAAAGAAAAAGGTTAGTTTATGACAAAGCATCTTTTCTGAGATCAAAGGAGATAAACAAGAAATAAAAGCACCTCTCAGGCCAAGAATTATGCTAAGCAGCTCACTCCTCTTAGCATTCTCAGCTCTTACATAACTTTAAAAGTCCCCTTTGTTAGATTAAAGAAAATAGCTTGCATGCAGCCAATACAGGGGACAGGAAGGTCAAATTAGCACCAACGTGTTGCTGAAAGTTTACTACTATACTCCTGAGAGGTCAAGGATCTGAACTCCCATCTCCTGCATGCCTGCACATGGAGTACATTTCACACTTTGAGCTTGGGAATGAGCCAGTGAGTTTAAATTATAACAGGGCAAAAAAGAATGGAAGTCCCAGTCCCTAGCTAGGAGAAAAGCCAAATTCTTGTTGCTGAAACACTCTAATCCCTCTTTCTGCTTCTCAAGGACTCAGAAGACCACTTCCTCCAAAGAAAACACCATGAAAAGTGCCAGATGTTTCTGCTGATGGAGCTGAGGCAAACCCAGGACAGATTTACCTGAGGAAGGTGCTGATACAAGATGGGGCACTTAAGGAGTATAGCACAACTTTATTCCTAGACTGTATCCTTCTGACATGGACACCTTTGGAAACCTTTTGTAATATGCCATTACATAAATAAAAAGGAAACTGGCGTTTCTAGGTAGAAATGGCAGTGCGTAAACATGAGAGAATAGAAGAATTTTGAATAAAAGTTTGTTTTTACTGTTTTCAGCTACATTTTCACTTTGGCAAAGACACTCACAGCTGAAGGGCTGAACTGGTGCCTGTAAGCTGTTATTTCTTTCTCCATCAAATGCTTTGGGAGCACTGTTAGATTGTGTTAATTGGTCTTTTGTAAACAGCAATTCACACAGTGGTTTTGAGAAATTTTGGGGAGAAAAATAGAGAAAAACTTAGCTGAAAACCAACAATTGTAACTTGAGGGAAGTGTTTTAAAATCCTGGATCTTTCAGTTATGTGAACTCCTTCATGGAATGTGCCGGTATTGGGCTGCTCAGGCAGGAAAGAGGAGTCATTATTCCTAGTACTATTCCTTAAATTTAATAATTTAGAACTGATTTTCTCCTGATTCATCATCCATTCAAACTTTACTGGCATTCTTTGCCAAGACATCTTTTCTCTTGGGGTCCCTCTGGATTGCACAGGTAAAGAAATGCTAACTGTGACTGCTCACTCAACCAGTTGTGTTAAAAATAGTAGAGATGACAACACTGCAGAGTCTTCTGCACTTGACGAAATGGAAGAATACAAAAACTTACTCCACAAGCACATAAGAAAGAATGAAGCCAAATGAGTCACAAAATGGAAGGCCTGTCAGCAGTGAAATGGAAAGAAGTAAAATGAACTTCCACCTTGTTTTAGAAAAGGCGACTAACATTTTACAAATAAACTGAACTATAGGGAATATCTGACAAATATATAAACTAAGATTATGAATACACATACTGTTAATATATAATAAATAGAAAATGCATCATTTTAACGTGTTGTTTCAGTACCTACTCACATAAAGCAGTACAGAGACATATATAACATATTTAGAGAGAAAGATGTCATTAAATTATATACTTATATGTACACAACCAACTATAGTATATTAAACCCAGTTACATTCCCTTCTAAATCATAACCATCCTAAAACATTTAATACCAAGAGCAACTTAAAACCAAAATATGTCATTTTATACCCTCTGTGTTGCATCCTGCACATAAGCAACCCATTTTGAAAGGTTTGTCTGGATACACTTCTGGTATTAGTGCAGCAGTTCAGACACAGAAAAACCAGCACAACCAGGGACACAGAGTCTCTTACCACTGGTACTTAAAAGTGTTAAATCATCAGATTAGACCAGCAAATTGCCATTTAAAATAGAGCTACGTATATTGCACAGATAATTCTTCTTAATCGTGTAGCTATTTGATTTCACTTCAAAAGTCAATCCCTATAGTTTAGAACTTCTCAATAAATAGTATAGCCCCCTAATATAAATTGACTTACTGTAGCAAAATTAGGTATCTCAGATTACTTCCAGTTTTACAAGAGGACCCTTTAAGGCCATTTGTTTTTTATTACAGCATTTGGCTATCAAAAGACAACACTGCTACTATTTTTGACCCCTCTCTGTAAATGTATGAACATATTCTTTAATCCTAGTCACTTGTAACTTGATCCATTTACAGAGGCAGTGACAACAAGAGCTTTTGTTCCATTCTGGATTCCTCAGTTTCTTTAGAGATGTCAAACAAATTCCTAAGTATTCTTAGTACTAGAATGGATATAATATTTGTGCCATTAGAGTTTTCAAGAAAAGCCTCTGTTGACATCAAACAGGACTTTTTGCTTGACAATCCCAGCCCTGAGTATCTTGTACACTTTATTGCTCTCATTTTCTCAGAGGCTAATTTTAAGAACTGGTTCAATAAGAGAAATATCCCAAAGAGTACTCTCCTTTCCTTTCCAAAGCATATATAAGTTTGTTGGAAGAAATACCTAAATGTCTGACCCAGTCCAGAATCATTAAGAAAAGCCTGTGTTTATCATTTTGTTACTCTAAGGCTTTTTTCAGTATTCTGATTCTCTCAACAATAAAAATCAGTCACTAATTAGTTTCATAATTAGGCAAACTATCAAAAACAGAGAGAGTTAATTAGTATTTCTCCCTTACCAGTTCAAGAAAAAATTCTATTTAATAAAAATGTTACAGCAAAATGGTAAATAACAGGACTGCATTCAGGGAGTTTCCAGATTCTAGTCAGCACTGAAAGGAATAGGGAACTTTTTGGTATATTACGGCATTATAAATCCAATCTTTCCCACCTATTGGGAACTATGCATGACACTTTTCAAAGGTTTGCAACTCAGAGTTTGTCTCTTTGGGAGCTACCTGGTGATTTGTGTGCTGTAGTGCCATTTTCTGTCCAAGGACAGCATAACTACTAATGCCTTTTTCACAGTCTCCTCTTCTCTGAGCCCTGTTCCAGAGTGCTATGTACAACCACTTGGTATAAAGAACGTGCTGAAGCTTTCTCTTGATTCCTTGTTTACAATGTCAACATTTCTGCTTTCTTCTCTTTTGTTTAAAGGCTAGCAGCATATGGTCCTTAGTGGCCTTGAAACCCCAAAGGGTAATTGTAACAGACACTGTGTATGACAGAGACTCTAAAAGTTAACCTAGTTTGACAGCAGTCCCACCTGAAGGAGTTTAATTTATAAAAAATGTATAGGAAAGGACAGATTTTCCATCTGATCTGTGCTACTGTAGACAACAACAGAGAAAAATAAGACAGACACATAGAGCGACAACATGGGAAAACAAGCCTGCAAGACTCCTGTGCTGGTCTCTAATGAGCTCTTTCTCCCTCACCCTGCAGAAAGGTCTAACAGCAAAACAAACATTAAAGAAAAAGGGTTAGCTTATTTTCAGAATATTGTTTTTTACAAGATTTGATGCAATCTCTCTAACAGTGAGTCAATGGTCAGCATAATATGTATCTGAAAGTCTGTGTTCAGCTTCCAGTGTGTCTCACTATCGCTACATCCAGAATCACCAATTCTAACACAGAATCTAATTATCTGTCTAAGAAAGATAGAGGCCAGTAAAAATCAGAATGGACATGGAGGATAAACAACAGTCCAAATCAGCATGCATCTTGCTCAGGCATCAAGGGTTAAGCTGGTCCCAAGGAATGAAGCCAAAAAATGCTTCCAAAGTAGATAGGAAGGAAAGGTTTGGAAGGTTTTGGTCTCTATCAACAACATGATGGATTATTTACTTTGTAGGACCTTTCAGACTCCTTTAAAGGACAAATTCTCCTGGTACTTCAGTCTGAATGGTATTGCCCCAATCTCTTCTGCTTTTTTCCTGTTGTGTGGTGTGCTTTTGTGTTTCTGCCTTTTGTATTGTGGCCTTTTGTTATTACAAGTTTGGGAGAAGTTCTGTGGCTCCCGGGATACACACGGAGTAGCATTTCTGTTGACTTACCTGTATTAAACATTTATCACAGGGCTGCCTGCTACTGTAAAGGACTATATTAATGGTTGAGGTGATTCCTTCAAGATTCTTCTTCCTTCGAGGTGGTCTTTACAGATTATGCATTAGCCAACCTAATGTGCAGCTCAAAGAGAACATGCTCCAAACCCACCCTGTCCAGCCAGCAAAAAGAAAGCTCTCTCCAGTCACCAGAGCCATCGACACAACATAAGCTCAATACTGCTATTAAAACACACAGCAAAAGCAGAGATTTCTCAGTCTGACTGCAGCTGCTGCTGCTTCCACCATCTCCTTTCTCACCCCAGGGAATCAGACTTCGCACTGCAGATATTTCCACAATACATCCTCCTCCCCGACTGCCTGCTATGTTAACACCAGGCTTAAAACAGCACATGCTCTCCATCTACCCTTTTCTTTGGGTGATTGTAATCCTTTGTCTGCAGATTTTAATCTCTTTCCTCCCCAAATTTGCCATCTTATTTTAGACATTTTTTCACCTCAAGCTGTCATTGTCATGTACACAATTCCAGAGCCAGTAGTAATGAGCAGTGCTGAAGGCAAACAGCATAATCAATGTGCTACCTCAACCTGCCCTCAATCTGTTCAGGAACTGTGAGAAGAAATTCTGTCCTCCATATGAGTCAAGAAAATGAATTACTACTAACTCTAACAATTTCAGCCTTGGTTACTGAAGCTCCAAGTAAAGCACTTCATACTGAAAGCTTCCCCTGTGGCTGCCGCCAGAGGAGCTGAATCAATTAGCAAGGTATTTGTGGGAAAATATGAAGGCAAAAGTAGATCCACGTTCATACACACCCTTCTTCATCCATTCTCCTTCTCCAAACCATCAATATACCTGACCCACTTTCTAACTCCCTGTTGTTGCAGATGTTGCTGATGCAAAGCCTGCTTCAGCTTATTGGGAAGATACATTCATCAGAGAAATAATGCAGTGCAGCAGTGTCTTCTTCTGTCAGGAGCAGCTGGAATTATTGCTTACTTGGTGTCACCCCAAGGCATTCATAATTAGAAGCAGAAGATGTGTGTGCCAAGATAAGCTGTAAAAGACACATTTTATGCCAAAAGCAGGTTGGGAATGTCTTTGTAAGTATGGCAAATGGTTTCATTTATACCTTAATGAAGGCAATTTTCTTGGATTTCATTTTTGCCATTTGCATAGAAGAATTTGATCTGCTGCAATAAAGATTCAAGTAGCATGCATCTATGATGGTGCAGCACCAAAACCCATTATTTCAGTCTGCAACAAATTCATAATTCCATGCTAAAGAAAAAAAATCACCACAACTGCTCGCATTTCTCAGTATTTAGATATGAATCTGAGGATTTAATCTGACAATGAAAGAGAACTATTTTACATGATTTTCAATTATTTTAGAATTAATTTCAGCATGAAGTGTGTTCATTTCAACCCTGCTCAAAAAGTTTAAAACAAAATCCCTTGATGTCCCAACACACCTGATGATTGGCAATACCAAAGGACGTGTGTTTCCACTAAATGACAGACTGTGGATGGGAATGGCAGAGGCATGGGTACGTGTTCCTTTCTGCCAGGTTGCCCACTGCAGTAGTAACTGCCAGCAGAGCAGCAATCAGCAAGGAGACCTTAAACCTATGCAGGTGTTTTCTTAGCAGCTGACTTAGTCTTAACTGCAAACACATGGTTCTATCAGCCTCACCAAATGGGTGATAAACTGCTAACCCTTGTCACACTCCTGCTTGGCCATGATCTGAGTAGAGGCACCTGTGGCAAAAGGCTGCCTCCAGCTCAGATTCACCACCAGGACTGCACTGTGCAGTTTCCCAGTGAGACACTCTCCTGTCCTCTTCTCTCCTGGGGAGAGGCTGAATAAACCAATTCATCAGTCTCTGAACAACTGTCAGGAACCTCCTCCTTGTCAGAAGGAATTATTGCTATTTATTACTAAACAAGTCCTGCCAAACCTCTATGCAGGACTATCCCCATGCATCTGACAACACCAACCATTCCTGTGAGCAACTCAGCTAGGAATAACTGTGGTACAAAAGTCTTCAGTATGGCATATTGCAGACCCCTGACTTCCAACCTTTTTAGTCCAAGCCTCACTTAGGTGATCCCTTTTGCCACCAGTCATAGCCAGGGGCTCTTTGGCATCGTGGCTTGATGGAGGGCTCTGCAGAACACTGGGTGAGCATCTCTGCATCATCTGCATGGGTGAGTGCAGCCCAGTCATACCCCAGAAGTCCACGTGTTGAGTTTCATTACTTAATACACAAACATCCCCCATGACCTCAAGTGCCTCTGTACAGTACTTGGATAAATCTCTCTGCTAAGATCAAGTTGCAGGGGCCACAGACAATCACACACAACACGATGCCATAATAAGCTCTTTTCTCATACCTCTTCTTGGACAAATAAAACCTAACATCCAAATTATAAAATATTTTTAAAATATTTTTTAAAAATAAAACAAAAAATCCCTGTGGTATTTCAAAGATATTATCAACTTCATTTTTTATCAGAAAGCCTTTTAACTGGAGTTTTCCAGAAAAAAATATGACCTGGGATTACCAGCTGACTTTACATTTTAACCCAACTGAGTGGATGACCATTATTCTTCTAAAAGCAGAAAAAATAAATTAAGAGTCACAACACAGAGGAAAAGAATGCTGATACATTTTGACACTTATGACTTGCAGATCAGAGGCCTGTGAAAACAGTCCTGTCCTGTCAGGATTTTAAAAAATGAACTGGATGAAAATCACCTACAGAATTCTAATTAGGCCTATGCTTCTCTGTCCATCCCTGACATGCCGCATGTCGAACTTCTGCTTCTTCCCTCTACAACTGAGAGTCAAAGAGTGAAAGGTCTGACATTTGTTGCTGGGCTGCACTGACCATTAAACAAATAAATGAGGTGACAGGAGATTTTTTTGTCAGGTCATCTTATAACTAAGATGAAAAGCACATTTTTAGGGATGAAAGGGAAAGCTTGTACTGAAGAACAGGATTATGGCTACATGATCAGAATTGTACAGGACAGAGTACCTCGAGACAAAAGCCTGAAAGGACTCGGCTCACGGCAGCAATGTGCAAATGCAGAGTTTCCATAGGAATAAACTATTTTGGTTCAAAAAGAAGCTACTTGAAATTCAAAGTGGGGTAAAACTTCTAAGGCAAAAGCACCACGTGGTCATAGTTTTTTCTCCCTTGGAGGAACAAAGGTTTTCCAACCTTACTCCACTAACACATGCATAGCCACAGAACACATAACAATTTCAAAGACAATGGACTTTGTAAACAGACTAAGTATTTATGCTTTCTCAGTTTCCTTGCTATTGCTGGAGATTAATAGCAAAGGTTCTTTTCCTTGCTGGCCAGCCTTGTTGCTAACTGGTCTCATTATGGCACTACCATCACAGTGACCATCATTACAATGTGTTGCAGTGGAACATGAAACACTCAAGAAGTCAACTTAATAACCAAGCACTGTAATATATATACTGAAGAAATTCTTTGCTTTTGAAGCTGGCCTTGCACTGGACACGTTGCCAGGAGAAGTTGTGGATGTCCCATCCCTCAAAGTGTTAAAGGCCGGATTGGATAGGGCATTGAGCAACCCAGTCTGGTGGGAGGTGTCCCTGCCAATGGCAAGGGGCTGGAACAAGAGGATCTTTAAAGTCCTTTCCAACGCAAGCCATTCTACAATTCTGTGATTCTATGAAATAAGCAGGGCTGTGTACTGCTCTGTGTTCTGGACTGTGATCATCAATGCCATTTAGGTGTTAGCATGCTCCCAGCCCATTTCTGACCCATCCAGCTCCCACTCTTCCACATCCTACCTGGGCTCCATTTTGGGGTGGAACAGTATTGGCGTGTTCTTGCTAACCCATTTGGGCTCGGCCATCATGTTCAAAGACAGAAAGAGAATTTAGCCATGTGAACGAACATGAGCTAAGCTGTACTACTCAACCCCAGCTTTTTCTAGCTTTAGAGACACAGCCCCTACACAATATTCACAGTGCTCTGCAGCAGAGGCCCATCTCAAGGCCAAATTACTGTACTAATTGCCACCTGGAAAGCCCTCTACATTTGTTGGTGTTGAATCCAATGACAGTCAGAGAGGGAAGCTGACCTTGGATGCATCTTAGACTTTGCAGTACACTTACAAGTGTGCTTATCTACCAGACTAAGGGTTCTGATCTCACTCTGAGCTCAGTGAGTCTCCTCAGTGAGACTGAAGCAATTTTAATCATTGACATGTGGCCAAGAGGGGATATTTTTAAAAAGGTTTTCTGAAATAGAATAGGTATATATTTAGGTGTGATAAAACTAGAACATTTTTCCAACAATAGAAGCCATTTGACACTGCTCAGAAAATCTGTAAAACTTTCACTGGAAGAGTTCAGATCATCAAAGTTTAGTCAGCAGATCACTTCTCTTTTTTTCTTTTTTTTTCAGGAGGAAGAGAAATAAAGATAGGTGTTTTATTTTGGAATCATTAATGATCTCAGGTGATTTTTTTCCACAATGTTTACTCTGACAAGGACAATTTCAGCTCCCGTAGCCTATGCCCAATTTCAATAGATGTGAATATACAGTGGTTTAAAAAAGAATAATAAGACAGTATCTCACTATCTTGTTTTGATTCCTCTTCAGGAAATGTTCTACATATGGATATTTTCATAATGTCACAACTGAATCAAGGACCTGCAAGACATTTTGAATTGTTTCAACATCATCAAGTAGATGAAATGCTGTGAAGTGGGCAAAGTGTGAAGTTGCATGAGATATTAAATTGAGGCCAAGAGTAAAAGGAAGATGCTGAGTACTTGGTAAAGAGAATGGAAGAAAAAACATCAAGACCAAAATTTCTCAGAGATCCTATTCCCTGCAATATCGGTGACCTGTGCAGATCACAACTAGGTCAGAGTCCTAGCGAAACCAGAGGACAAAAGATGACAAAATCACAGAGTTCTCAGAGACTGCTGAGCTAAAGGCAAGTCTCAGGAAAGAAGAACATACCCCTACAAAGGCTAAAGGCCAAAATAATAAAGCAGAGGGACAGCTTCGAGTCTCTCTGCCAAGAATCTAAAAGAGCAAATTCCAAGTCCCAGAAATATTAGACAGCAATCCCTAAACAGAGATAGCAGTTCAGAGCATATAAGGACATTGGGTATGTGCACACTGATGGAGTGGCCAAAACTGTGAAGCTCAGAATCAAATTTCCAGAATTCAGTGTTTAGGGTATCAGTGCTCAGGCATAATAAGAAAGAGACATGGTCATGAATCAAAGAGCCTGGATTTAATTTCCGGCAGCTAACCAGAGGAACTCAGGGCCTCAGTGCTACAGTCTCTGGACCTAAAAGAAAAAAATTTTTTTGAACTTTCATATGTCAGACAAGTCTGTACAAGATCAATTTGCAGGATGGAAATACAAACTATATTCTCTACAACAGAGCTAATTAACAAGGATCTGTAAAAAGGAGATTAGTAATATTTTCAAATTCTTTGATTTATGAAGCCAAGGCACTTGTTTTCTGTGCATCGTGCCTTTAGACTCCTAGCACAGCAAAGATTTTATATCAGTGTCACTTCTGGCTATTAAGGAAGGTATTCACATAGGCTTCATTGAAGGGGAATGGTTTGGTTTGGTTTAGTTTTTTTCCCCTCTTTGCAAGCTGCTTCTTTCCCATTATTAAAGTCCTAGCGCCTTCAGTGTGTGACAGAGCAGTGGATCTGGTAAGCCTGTGACAGGGAAAGACCCTGGCAAAAGGCTCCTGGACACTGGGTCCCATGAGAGGGCGTATCTGTGCTCCATGTAGCACCATGGCCTTGCTTCTCTACCAACCCACCCATCAGGTGCCACAACAGGCACATTGCAGGTCACACTGGGCATGCACACCCTCCATCACCAGCCTCCACAAAGCAGGAGAAAGGACAAGGTGTTTCCAGTGGGTGGCTAAGGCAAAGGACAGTCAGGTGAGAAAAATGAGATGCAGTGCCATGGCAGGAGCAGGCAGAAGCCTTTGAGCAATTGCAAGATTTGGCAGGCCTGTGATTTCCTTAATCTAAAATAAAAAGAACATGTTATCCTTTTAGGAGGGAAAAAGCTTGGGGCCCTTAATCCTAGTGACAATCATCCTAATAACATCCTAAAAATAATCCTAATAACAACCCACAATAACTGAAAGGTCAAAGAAGGATTGCTGCTAGGTTTAGCTAAGGAAATTCATTGGTGGTTTTAATTAATGATATCCAGCTGGCTTAAAAACTGTTCTTTGCACTCTTTTGAATATGTCTCATGCAACACATTCACTGAGCCCCCCAGTCCTAAACTGCAGGGAAGGAATTTGTGATAGTCATTGAAGAGCTAAAAGTGCAACCCCCAACATAAGGAGTCTTCCTGAGCTGCCTAAACTTGATTGTAGCCCTCAGGTTTTTGTAGCTATGGATATTGTGGGGGCTAGTTCTCAGTTTCTCAGACCACTTGCCAAGCAGGAGACAGTCTCAATGAAGCATACAAAGAGGAGAAACCAGGACGAGAGGCTTCCTTGATGGAAAACATCTGATCAGATTTCTCCAGTATCAAAAGCATTTTACAGACAGATCTTTCCGTATTCATCTTGTCAATAATTTACAATTAAATTAGCATATACTTAAAATCTCCTACACACAGATGGACTGGAAAATTTCCATGAAGTATTACACAATCAAGAGGACAAGTGGATGTTAGATTCAAGAGACCAGGGTCCAAAAGCAGGAAGCTGCAGCCAGTATAGACAGAAGGGTCTCATAAGAGACCCACAGTAACATTGACTGAAGCTTCAGCTCGCAGAAGAGAGCAGCATGAAGCCACCACTGAATGGAACTTGGTTTCTGATGTTCAGCTAAGAAAGGAGACAGCTGACAGGACTGAAATGGGCTCTGTCACAGTTAAGGGACCAACTTTATTCTCCCACTGGTGCTATAAATATTCCCTTGATTTAACTGTTTTCCAGAAGTAAGTGCAAAGACATGTCAAGAGAGAGATACTGCTTTTTTTAAGCAGGATTTCAAAATTGCAGTCTCAGTGACTCGCTTTTAGGGGGGCACATAAATGCCAATTCAGATTGGAAAATTATGTTTCTAAATGGCCTCCTTTGAAGCCCCACACTCTAAAGTAGCACATCTTGATAAGCAGACAAGAATTATGGTATTTACCAATGTGTAAAAGCGCATAGTTGCTAGAAATATGTACACCAACTTTTTTTTTTTTTGTATATGGATGAAAGGTGAAAAATACTAGGCAGTGCTCAGTGAGCCCTCTGCACTGTGAAATGCACTGTGGTCTGTTCAGCTTTCCTGTGCATAGCAGGGTAACAGCTCCCGAGGCAAAGCACAGGGATGTTCAGTGCTGCCTGTGACATTCTCATCCACCTTGTATGTTTGAGCATGCAATGTACTGACCCTGCTACAACTGTTCAAGATTATGGTAAAGGTCATGTAGATTTTTATAGTGACAAATTCAAAAATAAAACTGATGTAAGAACTGTGTGAAGAAAAAGGAGCCAAACGTGAAACTTTCTGGCCTGCAGCAAAATGGGTTCCAATATCCAAAGCACTGTGCATGAGCTGGAGCTGTCTGAGGAAGTGCTGCTGGATTTTTTTAATAACTTCACTATATAATCAAAACTTGCATCCAATAAAAAAAAACACCTGTCTCAATGCAATCCAACATGTTTTCAAGCACTGCACTGTTAAAATCTGGAATCCTACTAATTAAGCCTTGCAGGTGAAAAATATAATCCCCTGCAGAAATCATTCAGATCTTCTAAACTTTCTAAACTTTCCTCTAACTAGTTTTCTTTGTGTAACTTGTACAGCTGGCACCAAACATATATTACTGTGGTTTTCTTGGCACAAGGCTGCAATGGCAGAAGGCCATGTTGTTCAAGTGAAATAGACACTAAGCACCAGATGCACAGAAGGGCTAGGGCATACACATTTCACTTCTCCCTGTATTTACCACCCTACCCTGAAGCTTGGATACATAAAACTGCTGGCTGTCTCCTTCCCCTCTTGGCATTCAAACCCTGAATTCCCTCAAGGGGCTCAAGCGTAAAAGCGAGTGTTCCCTGAGTCTCTGGAATACTTCTGGCCACGTACATGGATACTTAACATCTCTCAGCAGTCTAGTGCCAAGCCCTGCTGGGTTCCACCAGTTGTTCCATCTGAGGGGTAATCCAGCAGGACGACCAGCAAGTAAAGGAGGAGTGTTATTCCTGCTTTCAGAAGCGCAGCTAACAGACAAACTACTGCTCCTCCTTTTTCACCACAATCTAGTGATAAATTCAGCAAGTGAAAATGTACATTTACAGCCATCTTCTGCCTGATGGGATTCAACTGGCCCCTCAAAAAAACTTCTCTTACCACAAGTGCTTGCCTGTTTTATGGGGCAGAAGTCATCTCTCTGGATGAACTAGCTTCAATTTGCATGAAAAATTAAAAGCTCATTGAGTGAAGGAACGTGACTTAACTCTGTCACCTAGTGGTCAGGATCCTGTCCAGGGAGTTTGCAGTCCCAGGTCAACAGGAGTGATTTCAAACTTTGCAATGAAAAGTTACAATAAACAGTCAACATCGGTGCAGGGATGATGTCCCAGCACTTCACATGGGGGAATCATTGAATACAAAGCATACCCCTTAAATCTTTCATTATCAAACAAAAAAAGTAAATAAAAAAAATTTAAAAATGAGGGAGTGTAAAAGAAGTATCATCCCTTCTTCTCAGATAAGGGCAGTTGCAGTGAGAAAGATGGGTTAAATTCCATTCATTAGAGCAGAACAAAGTGCCTCAGTGTCTCTGTGTGCTGGTTATTGCCTCTGAACTGTTTTGCTGCTCTCATTCTTCAAACATAAAGGGCTAACACAAATCTAGGCTTTAGAAAAATGCATCCTGCAAGCTGAAGGGTGGCTGAAACATAGCAAATCTCACACTCTTACAATGTACAAATTTGTATTCTAGCACTTGTACCCAGGGACACTGGGAGCCTCTAAACTTGGTTAGTTTGCCATCCAGCAACCAATTTACAGGTGCAAAAGACACCTGGAGAGTCACTGTGCTGTTCTGTTTAGACAATCATCTTCTGCTTGTTTTCTTCCACACAGAGAAACCTCTGAGTCATCAACACCATTACTGCCTCCTTTTTGCTTACCTAGCTTCATTAAAAGGATTAGACAGATCAGCAAGGGGCAGCAATTTAACCAGTAGATACTTTACAAACAAAGCTACACCAATTTCTTCCACCTCCTCTGATATTTTTGCCACATGAAGAAACACTGTGGCCTGATTTTCCCTATGTAGGACTTCTATTCTTGAAAAGGCAGTGCTTGTCATTTGATGTCTCAAATACAAAATGTCCACGTATTTTCATTCTTCCCATCAGTCTAACATCTCTATCTATAGTAAGTTTAAGATGCTTATCATTCTATTGTCCATATAATTACCCTATACTCAGCAAAGAACATTAAATTCTCCTTAAACCCCATTACAGCCAGAGGAAGATGAGTCACTAAATGGCAACTAAAATAACCATGGCATTGAAGTTGTTTTCAGTGACTGTTGCACAAAGACTGGAAAAAGTCAGGATGAGTGACATCAAGAGTCTACTGGTAAAATCTGCCTCTTTTCAAATAAGATAATAACAGTGATGGAGATTAAAGTCTTAAAGATCACAAAGTATATACATGCTCACACCAAAATACACTGCAAACATCTGAAATGCAGGGAAAGCCACTTTGAAAAGCTGTCATAGAGTACAGAGCAATGTTAGGGGACACGAGTCAAGTCTTATACAGCTGAAGGACACATTTGGCCAGGGAACTTGAAAGGTGAGGCCTATTCTGCCTCAACAATAAAATGGATGTAACAGTTATGGGCAATGACAGCCCTTCCCCTCAGAAGGGAATTCAGTCTAATTCTCTTTCTTGCTCTGCTAGGGCAGCATTTGGTACTGACCAGGAAGGGGGAGTGTCACCTACTGCCCTTAACAGCACTGTTCCATTTCAGAAGAAAATTACTTTCTTGCCAGTTTGCTGTATGAGCAGGCACCCTGCCTGTCCTGCCAATCTACCTATAAGCAGCTTGTAAACCTGATGTGATACCAGTGTTTCATAGTCAAGGATAGGAGCAGAGAATTCCTTATCTGTGGGTTCTGACTGAGCTGATATTTGCCACTCTCAAGTGAATGTTGAAGTCCTTATTCCTCTCATCTCAACAGGATTTCTGCCAGTGAGGTATCAAGGCAGAAGGATGCAGTTCTCAGGGTTTCTGCTGTTCTCAGCTGCACCTTAAAATTCTACAGCTATTGTTAAAGAAAAACTAATGAATAAGACTTGGCACAAAGCAACAGGGCAAGCTTTAGATCTGCTGTTTATTGCATTTCATTTAGTGAACTTCCCTGAATGGGATTAAAGATGCAGCTTTCTACAGCAGCAGCAAATATTTTGATTTCTAATAAAAAAAATCATGTTGATTATTCAGGCCAATGGATCCACAGCAACCGTGACATTACTTGTGACAAGTGATGGGAACAGTGGATATTTTTTGCTAGAGATAGTAAATTGGAAGACAGCTGAAAAATGGAACCAGCACTGGAAGAGATTAATGAGGAACTAAATGATTTACAAGTACCATGTCCTCATTTGACTGGGAATTAGATAAATTAACCAAAAAAAATCAATGCTCTAATGAAGCTGAAGGGCAGCTCCACAAATATATTACAAATGGACTTGGAGACAAAGGTGGGGGGNAAAAAGCAAGCAAATCAAAAAATGACAGCCTACATGTAAAATGTGCTTTAGCAGCCCGATGGAAATGGTAACAATTCAAGCAGAAGCCCTTAACGTTGTTTCCTGAGGGCGACAGGCAGGGAAGGAGAAGCTGGTATAAGATAGTTGATACATTTGTTAATAAGAGGATAACTTGTATGTGGGGAAATCTTGTAAGAGAGCTGGGTCATGCTACCAAAATTATATAAGAAATTTAACTTTAAACACAATAAATTGGCTGGACACAGTGTTGTAAATGCCAGAGGTAGAGGGAAGTTTAGCCTATATTAAGGGACACACTTTCGAGGATCTTCCAGGATACATTCCTCTGGCAACAAAAAAATGCAAAAGCCATGCAACTTGTCCCACTTCATCAAACTTCCACAGCCACAAGATGAAAAATATTGATTTGTCACCAAAAATAAGCTCTATATGAAAAGGAATACCTTTTGGGAACCTGAAAAATGTTACTGCATAGCAGGATTGTTACAAAGGAAAGAGCACTGCTGTTTTTCAATAATTATCATCACCAGTTCCATTTCTTGGGCACTGAATTCAATCTTATCCTTGACAAACCAGAAAATGGGTGACAGTTCAGCACAGGATGACCATTTATTTACATATTAATGGTCATCCCTCCAGCCTGTTGTTTCAGAAACACGATTTTCACTGATCCTAGAGCCAGGGGCTGTTCATACTTGGTTAGCTCAAGCTATATTAACAGGTCTACTTATTGGTTTGTTTCCAGCATTCAGGTACCTGGAAACTGGGAAAGCATTCACAAAAAATTTTTGCAGGCCAGATTACCCCTGAAATTTATTAAGGTGATTCAGCTATATCTTGTTAATAAAACATCTATAAGATTTTACATCAGTTTTACCTTTGGTGTGAGTTTGCAACTGCAACAGCCATGTTTGCATAATATAGTCTATACTGTTCAACCTGCTTAAAGCTTCCTGCTCTAACACTTAACAGTGCACATTATAACTAATATGTACATTACTAAAAGCATATTCTTTTGAAGCTTTTCCCAGTTATAAGTAAAACAGAAAGAAAATCCAATTTTTCTGGTTCAGACACCAAACCAAGAAATGGAAAAATATTTTAACATTAACCCATTTGTTTTTAATTTGAATATTACCTTTAACATAGGCCATATCCAAATATTTGCTTGACCAGAGAGGGACAGTGAGAATCTCTCTGGATGGCTTCAGGCCTTTTTGTAAAGGAAGCTATCTGCCTGTCTCATCTGCTGCAATAAATGCTTCTGTATCACTGTGCATTAAAAATATTATGTGAGGAAGAGCCAATAGATATGGATAACAAGTGCTGTTCCAAGATGTGAGAACCACTGTAGTGATTTGGGTTGAGCCTAGGTTTAACACTACCTCATCTAAAGTCCAAGCAAGAACCACTGGATTTTGGGCTATTAATGGAGAATGAGATGATACCTTCCTTTTCTTTATTATTGTAAGTTCACTTCTGAATTAAATCTCTGATTAGTGGTTGGGCTTGATGATCTTGGAGACTTTTTACAGTCTTAACGATTCTCTGATTCTGTGATTCCAATACTGAAAATATCCACATTTGGAAAATATTAGAACTATTCTTGTCTGCATTTCCATCTCTTCTTTTTAGGCTTTTTGTTTGGCTTTTTTTCTTGTTTCAGCCAACAGAATTTGCTGAAATAATCTCAAATTCAAATGTTATTCTGACCAACCAAATATGACCTATTTATTATTGAAGGAAGGAAGGAAGGTAGGAAGAAGCAGAATGCAATTCTGCTCTGACTAAAGATATTTTGCAGGTTGTGTATACGAAAAAAAAGGTTAAGGACAGAGACCATGAGATGAGCTGTCCTTTTAGTGTGACATATAGCAAATTTTAACAGCATACTTAGAACTACTGGAGAATGAAATTCATCTCTGTGTAGAAAATTGCACTCAAGCCTTCAAAACAAGGCTATAAGTGAGAGATAATGGTTGTATATACCTTTTCCTGGCTCATGAATGGAGCTGAATTTTCTCCCAAGAGTTAAGGATAAATATGAATACTCTTCTGAAAAACTGCAGAAATGCCACAGGTAAGCAAAAAAATATTTCTTTTAATGAAGGCTTTTAGTGAAACAGAGAGGTGTTGTGAATTCCTGCACTCTTGCAGAAGTGCCCTTAGTGTACATGATACTTCTTGGTAAGTGTGTTCATGCTCTGCCTCTTCACTGCTTGGTACACACAGCCATAAAAGCCATGTAGATTTTTTAGTATTTACTCCTGAGGATTTTCCTTTCTATTTCATTTGACTGCTTAGGTGGAACAGAACAGAAACACACTGTCCAAAAGTATAATGGTGCTATTTAAAAAAAAAAGGCTGTCGAAGAGAAATTCCTCATTTGGTTTAATTCAAAAATTATGCTAAATTTGCTGGACATATAAACACAACCAATGCTTTCAGTGCAACATTCTTAAAAGATTCATAGTTCTCCTAAAAGTGAGATCCAGTTCTTGATCCAACCAGCATGCAAGCACATTTTTTTGAAGGATTTGAATATGAAAATAATGTTGTCTTGGAGCAGCCCAAAAGAGTATTTTTCCAACATGACATCAAGTACCCATTAAAATCCAGTGTTGCAAGGCAATGAGAAACCTGATGAGAGCCTAAGTTGTCTCTGTGCTTTGCATAAAGGTTCTCAGACTGCAGCAGCAGGATCAAATTGAAGGAAAAACAATTTTAAGACGATAAGAAGAAAAGAAGAAATACATTACCATTCTGTTCTGCCTTAAAGATATTTGCTATCAATGTTGATAATGTTGCAATGAAATTAAATCTATTCTACTATGTTGTATTCTCCAAATAAGCACATTTCTCAAAACAAACACATATTTATTTATACTCTTCATATAAACGGTCATGCCTATCTGGAAGAATCAGAGTTGTAAAAGGACTAACTTCTGAAGCACAGGGAAATTGTTGTGCTCTTCCCACGTCTCCCTGAAAGTACACAATAATCTGAACTGTCGGTCTCAGCAGGCAGGCAATGAAGGAGCACTAAAGCCACTGCTCCTCTGGCCAGGAAATTACTGATCTCTGTGTGCAGGTGCAGCAGTGCTCCCTCACCTCCCTTTGAAGAAGGAGCTCCACCTGCCAGGGCAGCTGCACCCGGCAGCAAGAAAACGCCTCCAACACAAACCCCCACCAGGTGGGCACTTAGAGCATGTAAGGAATGCTGGGGAGATGAAACACCAGCAAGAAAACGTGAGTGTGTGTGAAAAGGAGGCAGGAGGAGGAAGAGGAGAAAGGACAAGATCATCTACCAGGTCAGAGGTACAAGAGAAGAGATGTTTGTAGCTTCACTTGGAGGACCTTTGTGACTCTTCCCACCAAAACCAGCAGGACCAAAGTGTTTCCTGGTGTTGTTAGAGATAAATTCAAATAAATTGAAAGCTGTGAGAGAAACCTGAACATGAAATCACTCTGATTGACTAGTGAGCTGTACAAGAAGGAAAATCAGGTTCTGAATGAGTGAAAAGCTCCAGTTGCCCTGCCATCAGTACACTAAATGAGCCATCCTTACTCTGCACTGGCCCTGGGACAAATGACAGACATGCTGGCAGATTCAGAGGAGTGCCAGCCACCCATTACACACACCCTTATCCTGTAGAGGACTCAGGACTAATCTCTGCACTACTGGTTGACACTGCTGGGACTTCATAAACCATTGCTCCAGAGGACAAAAATTTTTTAAAACAAAAACAGAGATCAAGAGGAGGAAACCCCGAGGACAAATTATTTGAAGTATTTCAGCACCCCACTGCATTCATACTGTTATGAAGATCACACAAAATATTTGATAGAGAAACCAAAAGTGCCAAAGTGTAAAACATTCACTTCACTATTAAATTTTAAGGCTTTAATTATAAAACTGCCTGACTAGCTTTAACTGGCATCTTTACCTTTATTGGTAACAAGAACAAAAACAAGGGAACTCGAGAGAATGAGCTACTCTTTCGTTTATTTGCATTAAGGCAAAGGCATAAATCTTGTAATTAAGAGGGAGTTTGAACTGCCAGTGTTTGAGCCAGACAAACTAGATCTGTCTTGCATGTAAGCAGGGGCTTATAACCTTGGTATGATAGGACACACACTCATTAATGTCTGTCTAGAGCTAAAACATGAGTATTCCTTTACACAGCTCGGTCTTTCATTCTCCATTCACAGGCTTTTAAACTAACTTTTTTTGGCTTGCCACCTGCCTTCTCATCTATTCTGGAAACTAGCTCACTTTGTGGACTCAATGCCAACTGCATGCTGAGGGCTGGCACATGGTCTATGGACTATTTGAAGCAGGAAGGGAGCTCAGATCATACAGAGTCTTTGTACTATTTCTCAAACACACACAACATCTATCCCTTGTAACTACACCTGAGGGAACACTAAGAAATGTTCCATGTAGGTGGAGCTCAGGAATGTAGCAGCAGCTGATGGCAGCTGTGTCCAGAGGTCCTTCCTGCTGGAGTGCTCTCTCTGACAGGGCCCAGAACTGGATGCTTAAAGCAGACAACAAGAACAGAGTTAACATATAGAGAAATCATCCCAATGAACCCATTAGCAATAGACAGCTTCCTGAACTACTGATGATGTATTTTGATTTTTTTTTAGTCCATGCATTTGTCCTGTCACTTTTGAAACCTGCACAAATTTGTCAGGTACAAAATGACACTTCTCCCAGGCAGACCTAATTTTACCTAACTTTTGCTGTGTAGGTCTTGAATGTCTGGTCTAGGCCATTTCCTACATTTTCTCTATCAGCTGGGAGAGGCAGGGTTTTCAGAGGAAAATTCCACTCATCATAAGATTAGTTATTGCAGACACTGGGGATGAGTTACCTCATGGAGATGTTTCTTCCTCCACTAACTTAGAAGGGAGCCCAGTGAAAGCCTCACTTCTGGCAGCTATAGCTAGGTGACACAGATGCACTGCCTAAAGCATGCTTCTGGAATGCAGACACCTTTGCTCTAAATGGGTGATCCAAGAAACACAGAAAATAGAGTTAAAAGGGATCTTAAGAAGGTCCCTTTAACTATACAGAGATTCTCTCAATGTCTCAGCTGAGTGATTCCATTGCTCTTTAGGATGGAGCCAGTTACTGGAATGACCTACTCACAGTGCGTATTTTCTTAATAAAGTCCCAGGCTCTGACAAAGAAAACTGAAATTAGTACAATATTTGACAACACACTTGACATTTCCAAGAGAATGCACTATAAAACAATAACATAAACAACAGTAAAATGTTTCAGAAAAGCTGAATCTGATTATGCAGTGAACTGCTAAACAGGAATCTGAACAGACTCTTTAAAGGGGGGAGATAATTAGGCAAATGTTCAAGAGACAGAGCCTCATAAGAATGTCAAATGTCACAATTACCCATTTACTTGATAAAACAAGTGCTCTGGTGATTAAATTTTATTGCTCTCACTGCTCCCTGCTTTAAAGATTAAAACATCAGAATAAATTCTAAGACACCATTTTTTTAGGAAGGAAAAGAGGGTGCCTGTGTCAGTAGAGGTCCTCAGACAAATTCTGAGCCCCTCCTGAGGGTCTGTAACACCCGTTGCCAATCACAATCACAAATGCCTGAGTTTTGTGGCCTGTGCTGATGGGAGGGACTGGGAGGGATCGCAGTTTTGGTTTTATCCAATTTTCTTTTGGGAAATCTAATCCACCCACCAATACCAGCCATTCAATGTAGCAGTCCTCACCAGCCACAAAAGCTGGCCACTGCAGGAAGCCAGATGAAGAGCATGTCACTTATACTCTGCTTTTCTGCAGAAGCAGCTATCACCTGGCTTTAGGCAAACATGCAAAAGTCACAACCATTTGTGCTCCAGTCTGGTTCACCATGGCATTTCCATCCCAGTGTAATTTTATCATGCATCAGCAGAAACCTGGAGTGACACAGAAGTTATTTCAGCCCTGGCTATTTAAAGTTCCACAGAGATGAGCTGTTACAGTAGGTGTATATACATGAGAAGAGGGACATTGTGATTTACAGCTCATGACAGAATTTGGAAAGGCCAGCTGCTTTCACACTCTGTATTACACTATCACTGGCTCTACCATGAAACTGACCCATCAGTTTTGGAAATGCCTCTGTTTCTAGATGAGGCTATTTTCACATCTTGCTAATCATGTGTAGCAACAACAGCTACCGCCTCTGCCACCAAATCCAGATGCATCAAATCCAGGCTTGTCTCCTGTTAATTCAGTGCTGCATTGGTGTGTGGAGTGGTGCTGTCATACTTCGTGGTCTCTGAGCTTCTTGGCTCAAGCTTTCAGTGGACTAGAAGCAACTTTGAGCTCATCAAGGATCTTCTTGCTCCATCTCTACAGTGGAAAAGAACAGGAACTGCACAGCAATAGCGGCTGAGCAGCAGCAGCTGCAATGATAATGCCTGTGGGGATTCCTGGAGAGATACAGCAAGTACGAGGAATGGGAGGGAGAGAGTAGGAGCTCCTTCAATCGAATCCTCTTTTGATACATACAGATATACTGGAGCTGAAGGATGCTCAGCCTGACATGTTGGTATTACAAAGTATCTGCCAGAGGACAGTGAATACCATTATCTCTGTTGTGCTGCGTTTTGTCCTTAGCAGCACAATTATAAACTCCCAAAGACTTAGGCCAGTGTTCAGAAATAGAAACCCCAAGTTAGAGCTACATTTAGACACTGGCATCAAATGCTGAGTGGTGGCTGTTGCAGGCTCAGAAGCTTTCACAGTTAACCCCATGTCTCAACATCAACTTAGCTGCTCAGGTCTGTGCTTCTATTCCTAAAATCCTTGTGTGGTGGACACACTTTCACCACACCCCAAATCCCAGCCTTGCCTGCTCATTAACTGCTGATTCAGTAACCTGCCAACCAGCCTTTGTTCAGATGAGCTACACACAATTCCATCAGAGCCTGCTATCACCTCTCACTGTGATTCCAACTGCTGAGCAGATCAACATTCAGGGAACACAAACAATAAACATTTTGCTTCATTACTTTTAAGGAATAAAGAAAACAGATTCTAAAAGTCCTCCCAATCTCTTCTTCATTCTTTATTGTTTTTTATATACTAAGCCAGTGTCCCAATCACAGCATATTTCTCTTACATTCCACTTACTTCACCATGAAATGACTCAATTCAGCAAAAGGATTTGAAATACACACCAAAGGCAGTGTAAAACATCACCCTTACCAAGCGTGGAAAAAGAAATATAGTTCATAAACAGAGTAGAAAGCATATTTAAAACAACTTCTAATGAACTCCAGAGGCAGCAGAGCTTGAACCAGACAACATACCCCTGACATCAGCATCGGCTTTCAAAAAATTCACATTGTCCACGGGTCATATATTTCACTGCATCTCTGAAGAAATGCTAAATCAATAAAATAGCTAAAGGTTGCTGATGAATCAGGCAGTGTTCTATAAAAAGCCAACCATTATTGCTGTGGGGCAACTTAAGAGCTGAAGAAATATTTGCAAGGAAAAGGCCATCCCTCCCACCAGAGCCTGTTCATATTCAGTGGTTTGCCACATTCCAGCAGACACCAGTGAGCAGTACCAGGAGCTGGAATCGTGTTGGCCTGCTTGCTCTGCTACCCTGGCTTTTCTTGATGATATGGGGTTTCTTACACACTGTCAGTTTGATTTCTTGAGTGTTACCCCTCCCTGAGCCTGGATTTTAGCACCGTTATGAGAACTCAAGCTTGCATTGGCAACACACTCACCAATAAATGTCTGTGTTACCTCAGCACTCATATATCCAGATAGCACATTCCATACTCAGCCTTCAAAGGGCCACAAAATTATCCATACCTGGTAATTGTGAAATCTGAGCTGGGGACTTTTTAACGATTCACAGTAGATCTTTGGTTTGGTTGTGTTTGTATATACCACAGGATACCTTCTTGCTGAGGGAATATACAGAGGACAATAAAATAGTAGGTGGAAGCAACTTTGATATTCTACTGCAAATCCAGAAACTTAGCTTATTGATGTCATGGAAGACTTTTGTTTCTTGTTTTCTTCATATGCTGACATCCATCTTACTGAGTGGAGTCCTCAGAAAATCAGACTATCATAATCATCTGACTCAGTTTTTACAGAAGAAAAAATAAAGGTAGGTGTCTATTTCCTGAACTCCTGCAGAACACTTTGATCTTTTTAGGCTATCAATTTTAAAAGAGGGAAAAGCAGTCTAAAAGCCAATTCAGTGTTGATGGGCAAACTAAGAACTACTGGAAGTAAGATTATTTTAATTTCATGCAAAAGCCGGGACTGGAATTTTTATCTTCTAATGTAAACATTCTAAAAAGTGCTCTCTTTTCAGTCATGGGAACATACAATTTCTGCAGTAGTTTTAGAAAATAATAATCCATTCCAAAGTACATAGTACATATATTATGTCTTGGCAATGCAGTTCTCTATTCTGCTTTCCTGTTGCTAAAAATACCCATTTTTCACAACCATACTTTCAATATGAATTTAATATTTGCAAACAGGCTGTTTTTGACTAACAGGGCTTTTGGATAAGCTTTAATGAGCATTGTGTTCAGCTCCTTTACCTACAGTGTCATGGTCCTCTGAAGATATATTCTTTCACCGTCACCACCAACATGGACACAAAAAAGGGGTCTTATTCTCCTCATAGTCACTCTCCTGCAAGCTTCACAGTTGGAAAAAGCCAGTCTCACCTACATTTTGTTACTCACCTCAAAGAATTTGAAAGTGCAGGGCAATGTCAGAGAGAATTTAGGCTTTATACATGTCTTACTTATAAGTGCTGTTCAAGTTCTGCCCTACATCCATACCTCTCTTCCTCTTCACACTTCCATGCTAGATTCACTTCTCATTTGCACTTGGCAAACGGCAAATAGCAAAGACAACATTTTCAAGCAGATGACTTTGTGGGTGACCAAATGCTTACCAGTTAAACATACACCAAAACTGTTTTCCTTATTTTTGAGGAAGGCAGCCCAGAAAGACTTATGGATTCCACAATGTTTACCACCATGTGTATTTCAACATTGTCCTTGCTGGCAGATGGTGATTGAAAACTTATTTTCAGCTACCAGTTTTGTGGAACACTTACCTACAATACATCATTTTTTTCTCCCTCCTCTGGTAGACCCAGTTGATCCTCACAATGTATGGATCACAAATCTTTTCCATTTCTTTATACCTTTCTGATGTTAGACTCTGAAGTACTGGGCAATGAGAAGCAATGTCAGACAGTATATGGCTAATGAGTTTTCTTGTAAATTCATCAGGCATTTCCATTTAGCATTGCTGTGATTTTTATCCCCTTGAAATTATCCTTTTGATTCCAATTGCATTCTATAATTTTCCTGAGCAGAGCATCTATCTTGTAATAATTTTGAACATGTTTCTGCAAAACAGTCATCCTTTTAGCCCTAATATTTTAAAATAAATAAACAAATCTTCCACTGCACAGTATTTTTTGTCATTATGCTGCATCCCTTTTGTACAACACTGATTTCTTTTACATATGCAAACCTGACACAAGTGACATAAGTGGGTGGGATGATGAGCAAAATTCCATCCATGTATCTTCAAGTACAGAAAGATTAAATCAAAAATTAATTAGGCCTAAGTAAGTAAGGCTCTACTGCAGGAATGACAAAGCAGAGTATCTCAAATGGTTTCTTACAAGTGAACATTTACAGATGCAGAGGATACAGATACAGAGGATTTTTTTTCCCAAATTCTGACTCCCAGAATGCCATTAACAACACCAACTCACTAAGTTTAACAAAGACAGGTGTTCTTGTCAAATCCTCATCAAATGTAACATTTATATCCTTCACCCATATGAGTCTTTAGTATTAACACAATAATTATTCCCACAAAATAACTGCAGATTAGTTTGCATTGTTCAACATTTATCAGGCTTGAAAATGAGCACAGACCATACCTGGAATGAGACCTTTTACCCCTCCAAATTTCTGTGGAGGGTATCTTGTGAGTTTTATTGTGGTAGAAGGAGAAATCTGTGGGGAACACCTTAAATATTGTATTTCAGATGAGAAATTTTTTTTTCTTTTTTTTTACAAGCTCCTAACATCAGGGTGAATCATGCCACTGATTTCCAAAGCTGTTAGGCAAACTCTAAAAAGTACATTGAACATATTCCCATTTCTTCCTCATGAGTGCAAATAATGCTGGGCACAGCATGACTCCTCCTGTTTGGGTGTTAAATGGAGGCTGGAAAAAGCAGATGGCTTTTTGTTACTGGAATGCTGAGGGTACTACAGGGAAAAGACAGTTAAGGATCTAACTAAATCAACATTTCTGCAGTAAAAAAATGAGCCAGTGGTAGAATGAGTGCAACTTTTATAGCATTATTTTTGTGTTTCTTCAGGCTTGGGATATGGCATTGTAGGGGTATCATCTCCCTGCCTGAAGTGTGTCAAATCTAAAGTATACAGGTTCTGAAAGAAACAGACTGTTAAAAAAGATATATGAATGGTGAAATCTTGAAACAGTTGATGACTATGCCTACAAGACCTTTTCAGATGATATATTGTGGCATGTATCTCCATCTTTTTCTCCCCATACTATTCAAAATGTTAAAGCTGTCTCTGATTATGGTTTGTGTCTGAGCTAAGAATACAGAAGCTGATCAGCTACAGCTGCTACACCACACTTCTCAGTAGGTGTAAACTGAGATGTTTCTATTGTATTTTTTGGGCTGAGGTTTGCTCTTTTCCCCCCCACAAGAATGCTGGTTTTGCAGTTGGTGACTTGGAAACTTGCTCTGGTATCAGGATCAAGGAAAACTGTCAAACTTTGAACCCTTCCCCAGGAATGAACTGCCCAAGCTCTCACACTGCACTACTGGACACGCCACTGAAGGGCTTGGCTACCACTGGACTCTCACGTTAGGTCCTTCAGAAGTGAGCATAAAGAATTAACTGCTCCAGTGCATTCAGTCAAGCAAGGTCAGAAAGAAGAAAATTAATGTCGCATTACATTTGATCTGGTGTCACCAAGGTTCATTTTCAGCAGAGGTTGTGTCAGTAGGGCTCAGGTCGTCGAACTCTTCCAGCCACTTTTCTTGTCCGATTAATTTTGCTTATTATTTGATAGCTTTCAGGCATGGTGGAGTCTGCCAAAATCCTCTGGCCACTGTGGAGTAGAATAATGCACTGTAATTTTGCCATTTCATTTTAAATCTCAGCAGAAAACAGCTGTTTCCCAAGTTTATAATTTGCTGCGACTGACTACTCCTTCTACTGTTATTTATCCAGGTAGCTATATTATTTAACTCTGTGAAGCACATTGGAATACAATCTACCTCGAGAACACTAGAAAGTGGAGAATGAAGTGGGGCTCTTAAATCAGATTTCACTGAGGGCTTTGAAGAGCTTCTAAAAATTCTCACCTGTTGCTTCCCAATAGAGTCATTCTTTATACATCTGTTTCACAATATGACATGAAAGGAATTTTTGGCTTCAGTCCTTTTACTTTCTGACTCCAGCAGCTCCCGAAAATCTTTCAGGTCAAAGAACTGATGGCAGTTTGTCATCTTTGTAATGATGCATTTTTAACAGGTATAGCTGGTGCAAGAAGTTACATGTACCTTTTCAGCATCAGTGCATTTTTCCAATTAAGTAAGATTCCCTGTTTCTGCAGGCTTGACTGGTCAGATAATGGAGTGCAGGGAGATATGTTCTGAGCTGAATTCTGCAACAGGGACAAAATTAATGCTGGGAGAAAAATGACAAGAAAAGCAAAATTAAGTGGAATGATTGCAGTGCAACTATATATTTCACTTCTAAATTGTTAGAAAAATTAGAAAAGTGTTAATCTTTTAGCATTTAATGGGCCAAATTAATCCCCAGTTTTTATAGTCCATTAGAATCTAATAGAAAAGTGAAAAAAAAATCTTGTGAAGAACATTTAAACAAGCTGCAGAACCTGGCTGGAAATTATATCCTTATTACACAATACCACAGGATTTTTTTTTCTTAGGATATAAAAAAAAGGTTACATTTTATAATGACATTATGTCATTGCAAGGCTTTCATATTTAGGGAACTCTAGCCAATCCACTCCTGCCCTGTGGAGACAGGATCTTTATTTGGACCCTGGCTGCTGGGTAACATACAATTATTTCTGCCACTGTTCTGCGGTGTTTTCCTTTCTATCCTTCAGATACCTGGTCAATTCAAATTGAAAATGAGCCCAGGACTGTCACTTGCTGTTGTTCAGTTGGTAACAGAAGAAACACGCGGGTCTCAGAGCAGCAGTTGAATCTCTAGGCAGCACCCACCAAAAGGGCCACCTTTCTTTATTTTCCTATTTTTATATGTTACCAAAGACAATCAAGGATTGGTGAAAAGGGTCAACACTCCTGAAGGTTTACAGGATAAAGACATGGTCAATCATCTTTCTTCATTCCAGGGAAAGGAATGAAAAACAATTTCACAAGTGCAAAACAATCACAGCCGGTTAAAAAAACCAAAAACCATATTTACAAAAAAACCATAGAAAACTACAGTTACAATATTACAAATTTTGAGGCCCTGTAAAACCAGGGCAACAACTTACCACATGTATTTACAGTAACAAGGCAAGTGGTGTGCTCATTGCAACTTGTTCTTTAGTTAACTTTCAGCAGGGAAAAAAAAAAACCAGAGAAATGTGAAAAATTATCTTTGGTTGCCTTTTACTTCAGCAATGTGGGTTCATGATGAGGAAATAGGCTGAGGAGCAGGTCTTGGGCAAAGAGATGCAGAGCAACCAGTGGCTATAGTATCCCACAAGTGTGCTACTGAAAGGCAGGCAGCCCAAAAATCATGGTCAGCTTTCAAGCTGGATTTCAAATTGCTGTACATGCCCATGATACCAGATCTTCTGATTGACCATTGGGATCAGTAGCTTCTCAGATATGTAGCCAGACACACATTTAGAGACCTTATGAGAGACAAGGGTCTTAAATATTCTTTGTGGAAAGGAAAAATGCAAATGAATGAGTCATGTCTTCAATTAACATCAAAAGTACCCAAATGGCCAGCTTCATTTTGTCTCATTCATCATATAAAACTGCATGTACCCCTGAAGAATTTATAACTAGGGGCTTACTAGTGCAGTCACTCAGCTTGCAGGGTTCCTGTGCTGGCTCAGGACATGAAACTACTCTAAGCCCATGACTGTCTTGACACACCAAGATTCAGGGTTTATAGTTACACAGGGTAGCACTGCACCCCCAAACAGTCCCGTCCAAAAAGATGTGGTCATGATGGGTAACTGATAAAAGTAGTCTTACTCCGAGAAAATAAGCCTCTTTGCAAGAGAGATACAGCAGTGAAATGCTATAAATAGAAAGAGAACATGATCTACACAGAGAAAGGGTCTCATTTTAAAAGCCAGTATAAAATTAATCAATACATCTGTGATCCTGTTATTTCCTTTTAGTAACGTTTAGGAATTGAGAGGCAAAGACCATACTCTGACACTGTTATTAGACTATTTCCTCTTAGCAATAAACTGATTATTTTGGATTAATGATTAATAAACTTCAAAATATTAAAAGCCATAACATTCCCATTTACTAATTCCTGCATCAAGACCAATGATTGTGTGCAATTGAAATTGAACAAATCTTTCAAAAGAAAATGTTGAATTCTGATTTTCTAAATTAGATATTTTCAAGAACCCACCACTATTCTACATAAATTATTCCCAGTGATTGATTATCTTCTTTGTTATTATTTCTCTGAATCCCAGTGTCCAGCATCATGAATAAGTACTAAAAAATTATCTTTTTTTGGATCCTTCCAGGAGAAAAAATAAAGCTAGAGCAGGAAAAGCAACTGGTATCAGGAACTCGACAAAATAGATCCTCACACAGCTTATAACTTGTATTTATACCCAATGCCTGAACTGGAGATTAAAAGTTCCTGTCTTATAAGAGATCTGAAATCAGCTGCTACAATCTTTTTCTTTCAGGAAGGCAGATATTTTCCTGCTCTAAGGAGCAAAACATAACGAATGAAAACCACAGTTTGGTTTTTATTTTTAACCAACAATTACTCACTAGAATGGGACAAAGCTGAGCACAACACTTGATTACCAAGGAAGGGCTAACAAGTAAAAATGTACAGATCCTCCACAAGGAGAGGGCCTGATGGGGACAGATGTGAACAGATTTTGAGGATGCTACTTCTGAGGATACTACTTTTGAGGAATGCTCTTATGAGCCAAAACACACCACTAAGAAACAATGTACATGTGTATATTGTATCATATTGCAATACTTTGCAGAGCTGTTTAGCCAAATTATCTGCCAATTTTAATACCCAGCATAGACTGCAGCAAAGATATGCAAGCTTCCACCAGTAGACACCATAGCCCATCTTTGAGAACCAAACAGATACAAAAGTGTTTCCAGGTACTGCATTAACGCTGAAAATTACCATTCTACCTTTCACCAGACTTAGAAGTCTTGAGCATTATTTGTCTTTCTGGTTTTAAAATCTGACAAACCAAAAACTTTCCTTAGAAGTAAAAGACATCCCTGGAGAAAGATGAAATCTGAGAAAGAGAATGCTCAATGGTGAGCCAAAAACTTGCCACTTCATCCTGGGCTGATGCTGTAGTGACAGAGAATATTGAATGTGTTGGAAAACTGCAAGGTTCACTTCCCCTTTGCTGAACCTCTTCTCACTCAATGGCCAGCTAAAGGGATGCTGTCATTCTTTCATTAACACTGCTGACAATGAGCCTCTGCTTTGGATCAGAGATGCACAGGGTTGTGCTAAGGAAAAAAAAAAAGCCATTTGGATCAGGTTTCCGAATCAGGAAAATTATAAAAATCACTGATTTTACCCCAGGCAGACATAGTATTAATAAAATTCAACACTCACATTTATTCATCCAGTTTCCTCACAGACTTCTCAAGCATTCACGTGATAGGAAATCAGCAGGTAGTCACAATGAAATTTACTTCTAAACCAAGTATTACTCTTCCTCAGCTCCTTCCCATTTATCAGCATTTTTTAACCTGCTTAGATACTCAGAATTCAGGGCAATCTGTTTTAAAAACAAGATTAATTCCTTTATTTCACATTAGAAAAAGGCAAGTTTTCAAGCACAATCAAAATACTCTTCATTTTCCAGGAACAATAAAGCCAGCCTACCTAGGTTTGTATTGTTTTGCTTGTGTGAGATCCAGAGGGGCTGTCTTCCACCTCTGGCATGGAAATTCCAATGCATCCTAAATTTTATTAACAGATGAGACAGCAAGACATTGTTTGTGGCTAAATTCTGCTAAGATCTCTGCTGCTAGGCAACCTGCCTTAAGCACAGTGTGAATAAGGTCAGTCAAGTTTCTAGTTCAGCAGGATGTATTTTCTGTGGGCAAGATTTGGTGGCAGACTCGACCTCACTCTTGAATCCAAGTTATCCCTTACTCTGCATCTCTCCCTCTCTCATATTTGGTCAGCTATTTATCAGCTTTGAAACCCTGCAAGGATGAGGTGCCTCCTCACACAGACTGATGCCCTGACTAACACGGCTGTCATGGGAGAGGCTGGTTACTGCAATGCACTTTAGCCTGGAAACCTGCTGAATGTTCTGACCCTTGCAGACCCTTGGCAGATGCTGGGACAGGGATTTAGTAAAATATGCTAAGTGCAAATAGAATGGCTGCAACTGCTATGAGATTACACCTCTGGTGCCAGGTCACATCTGACGACAGGCTGAAGCCACTCCAAGCCAACAAAAAGCCTCTCTGCTTTTTCTCCATCTCCTCATAACCACAGAATCTGCAGGAATCCATAACTCAGTGCAAGGAATTTGTGCAGTGCCACTGCCACAGCAGAGACACGGTGGCAACAGAGAAATTAAGGCTTTAGTGCTAGAGGCTTAACGGTCAAGGGACAAATTACTTCATGTTACGGTCTCAGATTCAGCACAGCTAACTTCAGGCCCTCCACTGAGGCATCCAGACCCTAGGCTTCCCCTGTACCTGCCCTTCAGTGAGCAGCTCAGATGGTAAGCTAGCTGTTCTAGCCCACAGGATTCAGCTGAGTGTCTCTGACGAAATGGGGTGAACAATGAGCATGGATCCATTTCTTGATAAGTAATCAACTGCAGGGCTTGCACTTTAGCTCACTACAGCCTCATTCAGTGGTGACATGATGTCCCCTAACTCCAGCTAACAACAGTTAGGATAGTCTGAATTGCTAGAATAGCTAAGGACCATGCACTGTATTAAAAAAAAAAAAACAGTTTCCAGTTTACATGTCAAATCTTTCAAAACACAGTTGTCCTGAAGATATGGATGGCTAAGAAAAATGGATTACCTGCCAAAATCACCCAAATTCTTCTTTGTTTTGACACTGGATCTAGTCAAATATTAAGTAATGAATACAGAGAATATGAAAATATATATGGTTGAATACTAATCCTTGCTACTGAGTGGCAAAATTGATCAAGGAGGTTTTTGATCTAACTTTAAAATAGTGCAAGCAGTGAACTGCGTCCATGCATTTTAAACAGCCTGAATGCATAATAGAGCGATTTTTTTTTCATTATTTCTTCCATGAAATACAGGTGAGTTGAACACACTTATAATACACATGGGGTGGGGGGTTTTGCCTCATGGGAGAGTTGCAAGTCATATTATGCTGTGAATAATATGTCTGAAGTTTTATTCAGATTTTTTGCCACTTTAAACAGAATTACCATTTTCATGTTTAAAATAAGTTTGGCCATTAAATCTTCAAATCAAAGCAAAACATTAGCCATCCTCCCTACAAAGCTGCACCTGGTAGACTTTCATATGAGAAGTGCTTCTTGAAAGACAATGGCCCAAATGCAGATGGCAATGAAAGTGTTTTACAAAACAAGAACAAAAAGTAACGTGCATAAAAGTCCCCCCTGTTTTAATGGCCAAAACAGTCACTGTTACAGTGGGAGTACCTGAAATCTTTATGAAGTCTAAGAAAACACTTCGAACCAGTGACTATGTGCTGTCTAAATTACATCGTTCCAGGGCAGAGGGGTTTTTTAACTACCAGATGGTTGTTGCTCCAGTTGTGGTAGCCTAGATACGTGCTGACATCTAGTGGGCCTTTAGAGAATGAATACAGCCCAAACGTTTATTAATTAGCAATAAAGAATAATAATCTCAGATTAAAAAACGTTATTTTCTCCCTTTTCTTCTTTTCCCCCCACAGCACATGTAATGGTGTTCTAGATAAGTGAATTTTACTGATTATTGTGCTTTTTGATATTTGTTCAAGCTGATGTTTTCTAAAGCACCATTCCCATTGACACCATGCTGAGTCTTTTGGGAAAATCCACCTGGAGGCATTTCTTGACTGACAATCACAATGTATTTAAGGAGAGACTGTAAAATTGAAAAAGAAATAGATGGGAGTGCTGTTCTGCATGTCTGGAGCCACAGCAGGATCTGTATTATACCTGATTTGAGCAGAGATTCCTCAAGCTATTCCTACTAAATTCAGATCAAAATTTGCCCTCAAGCAGTCGTTTAGCTATTAATGTAAGTAAATGGCTACAAATAGCCTTTAAATGACAATTTAGTTTACTACTATCTAGAAAATACCTTACTATATTGTAGACACCAATGAATATTTATGAGCTAACAGTCAAAACTCTACTTAGAAACCCACTTTCCATAGTATTTACTCCATCTTCATTTAGCACATATTTCTATTCTATTTGCAGAGTCATGCATGCAATGCACCCCTTACTCAGGATAACTAAACTGGGGAGAAACTACTAGAATCTTAACCACTGGCTTCAAAGTAAGCTGAAAGAGGAAACACAACCAGAACGTCAACTGCCTTTAGGAAGAACTGATTTGGGAGACCAAAATCTCCTGCTTAGGTTTCAGTTGATTTTAGAGTCCCCAACACTGAGAAAGGCTTTTATTGCCTGAGAAATCAGACAACTGGAGGTTTTACAGTGATGTATGTGGTCAAGGAACCCCAGTCATATTCAAACCCTAAAGAGAAGAACCACCTCCAAGGGGTCCCTGAGGCCATCTTTTAACCAGCTTTGGTTTCCAGGATCTAGTCTTTCAGGCTAAAGGAATAGGCTGTTGCAGGAGACCCCAGGTCACAGAAAGGGAGAGGAATGATATGCTGAACTAGCACTGTAGAGATTTATTCTGAAGTAAGAAAATGGAAAACACCCTGGCATGTATGTGCTGTCACTGTTTCACACAATCACCAGGGTGCCTTTAGTGTTTCACTGACATGTATCCGCCAGTGACCCTAATAACCCAGCGTGCTCAGCTCCCCATGAGCAGGTCATTACTTACCATTTGCATGACATTCATTTTCGGGGTATTACAATTCAAGTGGCTGCTCAGCTGGTACCCTATAAAGAGTCTTGCCACATAACGTTATTTTTCATTTTTTGCCTCAGTGCAAGACCTGCTCGTGATTTATCGGCTGTAGCAAAGCACAAAGCCATAATTTTCTTTTATTGAACTCACTCTGGGTAGCCATCACTCTGCAGAAATGCAGATGGTCATCTTATTCTTAGCAATGGGATGAATGCCACAACTCTGCTGACAAAGACAGCAAAGCAGCCATTTATAATAGTAAAAGAAGCATTCAATTTAATATCTGTGTTAGCAGCACATAGTTAGGCTTTTTGGACACAGTTGTTATAGAATCCTGCTCTGCTAATACTCCAGGACTTTACAGCATTTAGGCAAATTTGCATAGCATGTGTACTGGCATCCAGGTGCAATTTCTGTGCTTGTGGCAAATGAAACTGAACTATACCCTACTATATATACAGTTGGCCTCCAACTGACCTCTAATCATAATCAGGCTTTATGATGTGAATTTGAGATACTGCAGTTTAGTAATTTGCCTATCTCTTCCCTTACTTCAATTTTCAGGGGCAACCACACAGTGCAGATGAAATTCTGGTTCTGGATCAGAACCTATGAGCTTGAGTGAATTAATGTATTTAACTGTTCCATTGTCAATGGATTTAAGGAGGTGACTTGCAGCTTCCCTTCCATCTCAGAAAATATGGATTTAGGGGATTTCTGGTGCCTGCATGATACACAAAACATACTTACTCTGTTCTGGGGTGAGAAGAGTGGCAGTGAATAATTCATAGCAACTAGTGGAGTGCCCAGAGACTTGCCCTGTGATGACCAGTGATTTTGTGGGGAACAAAAATATGGTGTTGAATATTAAACAGAAAGGGGCAGGTGCTTTCTAATAAGCACCCTGCTGGATCCTGCCAAAGGGCCCCCATACAGACCTTAACAGCTGAATCTGGAATATGCTTCATTTTGTCACAGAACTGGCTATTGCTACAGCAACGACTCTTGACGAATAATTCAACAAAACAAAACAGAGATGCAAGTCAAATCCAGAAATTAGAGTATTTAATCGTTTAGAATAAGGGGAGATTTACCTAGCATTTTCAGTGGATGGATTCAGAGCAAAAATTCATCCAACGTCTGCTAATGCCACATTTTAGTATTGCCTCTTCAATCAGAGTAAATTATATAGCTTAAGTGTTCATATCACCAATTAATCTCTCCTGAATCAGATCTGCATATTAGTTGCTTGAAATAGGCTTAATATAGCCATAATTGTACAAAACATGAATACCATTTTTCATAATAATTAGGTAGTCACTTTGCCCTTTTTCTCAATTTGTCTAAATGTTCATATTTACATTAGAAGCTAGCAGTTAATTTTATCCTTACAACCTTCCTCAATTACTCCATTGGTCTGTCAATAGAACCTTCAGCTTAAGGCACCAAACCTGTGCAAAGTACAAGCATTCAATGTGCACTGTATCAATTTCCTAAGAGGCACATTGGGGAGGACTGGAACTCGGCTCCAGCCAGCACATGGCAAGGAAGCAAATAAGATATTTCCCACTTTAAAAAGTCTCAGTGAGAGGAACCAGGCACACTGACCATCAGATCCTTTCCTCCCAAGCTGAGAGCAGGCCAGGAGCTTGCTGTGAGAGGGCCACAGAGCCTTGCAGAGTAACTGCCTTGTGCCAAAACTACCCAAGCATTACAGTGCTCTTCCACAGCACACTCTGAGTGCCTCATTTGCTACAAAGACCCCAAAAGTGACAAGGAGATAATTACTCTGACCCCTGCTTGTTGGACGTTGGTAGAGAGAGAGTTGATAGCAGAACCATGAACTCTCCTCATGTTTCATTTCTTGATGTGCGATAAACCTTTGACTTGCTGCCAAAATTTAAGGTGGCCTTATGAGATAATCCCAGCTAAGAAGTTCAGTTTCTATGCATCTTCCTGCCCTTCTGCTGGAGAAAGGGGCATGATGTAGTTAGCTAAGAAAAGAAACACAAAAGCTCAAGGGCTGTGAATAACAATTTTGAACAAGGTCTTGCATTTGCAAAACAGAGATAATACTATTTACCCTCATATTAAATTTATAAAATACTTCTCCCCTGCTGGAGCCTCTAAATCCCTTATAAGACCACCAAGAATTCTCTTACACATTTCCTGCTGGTTTTAATCGCCTACTCCCAATTTCAAGGATATTTTCCTAAAAAACAAAACAAAACCAAACCAAACAAACAGAAATTGTGCAGTTCAGAAACAAACACTGACAGCAGCACTCAGGAAGAGCATGAGACTTGGCTTGCAATAATAACTTACAAGATACTGTAAATACTTTATTAATCCATGCTGTTGACGGCTTTGAATGCCAAATTATCTGTGTTGCACTGAGCCATGAAACTATCCCATAAGGTACTAAAGTCCACCTCGAGACAGCATTGAGGCCAAAGCTTTGGTCCTCAAGGCTGACTTGAGTAAATCATTATTTTTAAACTCTTTAATCCCCCTTGCATCCGTAGCACATAATTTTAGTAATGCATTTAACTTAAGTTTCTTATTACTTCAGAATTCAGTCCAACTTCTATTGCAAATAAAGTCAGAGCTCCCAGGGGCTCCAGAGAGAATTACTCCTGCTTTACTGCAATTCTCCATTGAATTGATGAGACAACAGAAACAGTATGTCATAATTTTACCTTCTTTAGGTAAAATTCTTTTACTATATTTCAGTGCAGCATTTTCTGGAGAGAAGCTGCACAAGAATTGGAAATCTAGAGGTCTTTAATTTCAGTTCTTGCTCCCACACTGGATCATGAGATGACTGCTAGAAAATAACCACAGATATCACACTTAGTAGCAGACAGCACCTTACATCAGCTCAGATATACTAAGCTAAGGTTTGGGACCTTACCCACACTGCTAAATAAAGTTCAAGCTGTGTGGCATTGCCTCATCACTCTGCATAATGTTTGGCCAAGGGTTTCCCTTTGGTCCCCTGTGGTTGCCTCACAGCCTGATTGCATAAACACTATTTCATTGTGTATTATTCTCAGTTCGGAGTATTTTAAATAATGCTATGGCAATGTCACAACTCATCAAAACAACATTTTATCAGTACAAAATGCAGGTCATAGGTTGCATTATCTGTGGTTTAACAGAAGCCTTGAAGGTGCAAAACATCTTAGGATATCATTAGGCAGAGGAAAACAAAACTGGTCCTGACAACACAAAACAGTGCCAGACTGCTAAACAAGCATTAGCAGCCCCAGGGGTTCATTTCCTGTCCCTAGCTCTTCTGCAGGAGAGGCACAGCCATGGATTCCTACATGCTCCAGCTGCCCTGGTCCCTACTGTAGGCTCTGCCCTGTACAGGGCTGCCTCAGTCTGCCCCTCCCTGTAGGCACACATCTTGTGCAGCCAAATGCAAACTCAGTTTCTGCCTATAATGCAATGATAACATTTGCCCAATTACCCTCCGTAAAGTTCACCTTATCAATGCCAATATACAGCTCATTGTGTTGAAAGAAATATATCTTCCTTGTGAATACATATCTTCAATAAAGAGAGCAAACAGAGAGATGTTTTATATTGCTGTGATTGCAAACTGCACCCGTGATTTAGGCAGTCATTTGCCAAGCGCTGTAAAACACACCCACTTCTGAAACTGCCCTATCTATTAACTGTCAGTTCAAAATCAAAGGCCAAAACGAGCTCCTGCTGGCAAAAATAATTAGTGCCCAGATATTGCTGCAAATTCTACTCTCCCTGCACTTCCTGGAAGGACAGGTTGGAGAGGGAACATGGGGTGCTCAGCTGCAGGATAACCCCTCAAACAGAAGCTGCCTATGGAAAGTATCAACAGCAAAGCTGAGAGGAGCTGTATGTGCCTGATCAGAAATCCTGCACACTTGCTGCTTGGCTGATCTACGTGCCTGTTAATTTTCATGGTTCTGCTGTAACTCAGACATCATTCCAGTTGAAGGAAGCTTATTTTGTAGATATGCTGTGTCCTGAAATAAAGCCTGTCACTGCTGTCTCAAGCTTACATTGCTACCAGGAGTCAGTGAATCTCAGTGAACTTGACAATGTCTTTGGAAAACAAATTTCTTACTGCTCAGAAAAACATCACGTGCTGAGTGTGAAAGGGATGGATAATAGAATCCCTTGCTTTGCCTGCTCTGCTCTTTTCAACTCGCTAAGTCTTCAAAAATCTCCTTGCTGGAAAAATGAGCTGAAATGTGGATGATCTGGTTCTGTTTACCAGAAGTATATATTGCACATATGTGTCAGTGAACCTGTTTTCTAAAAAAATCACAATCAGCTAAATGTTTCCAATTTTTGCTCTTGCTTTCAGGGGACCTAGATGAAAAAGACAGATTTAGGCAGGAAAAAAAAATTTAAAATAATCAAACTTTACCAGCTTAAAGCATCAAGATTCTTCAGTTAACAGTGTTTTCTTTTAGTACTGCACACGTGGCAAGGGCAACAAATCCACTTAGACCAAGCAAGGGAAAGAATGCTTTCACCTGCCATCCTGAAAACAAGATGAATGCTTGTCCTCCAGGTTATGTCCAGCAGACATCATCACCTTAAAACCAACTTGTTTATATGAGCTGCAGAAAATTACAGTTCTTCTATCACCACCACCACAGAAAAAATTACCATCAGTAGAGGAAAATAACAGACACCCTACTATGCACTGAGTTCTTAGTGAGCAGTTTGGTGTGCTTGCTTCTAGGTGCTTGAGATGCTGTGCATCTCCCTGTTTACTTGAGAAGGACCTCATTTCTACCATAAGAGACACTTCGGGATAATAAAATGTTTTTCATTGACTGCCTCTCAGTTGATCCTTCTGTCACTAACTTCTCCTGCAGAAAATGTAGAAATCAGTGCTAACAAAAATTCTGACATTATTTCAATACATTGCACACCTCCCTGCTTAGACATGTGGAGCTTGGCAGCACCTTTCAGTCTAGCTTCGCAACAGCAGATTAAAAATATGACCTCTGAATCACTCTTGCTTGGCTAACAGACTGAGGGCTAAGAGAGAGACAAAAATCAGAGCTCTCCAGAAGTCTGACATGCTGAATTTCCATATTGGTGGTATTGAAAAGATAGAAATAGGAAGGTAAAGAAAATGTAGTGAGACTGTCCTTTCACAGCTAAAATGAGCCATAATATAATTGCTAACAAAGAAATTCACTTCCTATGAATACAGAATTAGCAACTGTAATTCTTATGAGAGAATCAATTAAGATCAGCATAATGGTAGCAATATATAAGTTTATATGACAAAAAAATTATCTTTAACAGCTCATTAATATTAAAAAGTGTCATTAATATTACTTCAGAAAATTTTCTTGACATGTTTGGAGGTGTACATTTTTCTGTTTTCTGTGTAGTTATAAGTCCTTAGCACTATAGAATTTGAGCACCTTACAATTTCCAAAGGAAGTTCATTGCTTTTTACTTACTTTTCTTCAAGGATGGGAAAGTATAAAGATCATAAAAAACAGTCAAAATTCTCTACATTTTCCCTATAGCTTTGCATATTCACTGTAAACACAGTCCTAGTCTTCCTAGTATAATAATATCAATCAAAATCTTTCTTATTTCACAAAAAGAAAATAAGAAATCCACAACCAACAACTGTTGAAGCCAACTGAGAGAAATAAGTGTGGCTCTAGATTCTATTTCCACCTATAAACTCTCCCACAAACACAGCAAGGAGCAAGCTGAACATGACTCAGAAATGATCATGCTATTTGTACCAGTTAAGACACAGCAGAAGCTTCATGCTCTGCATTCTATGCAGCAAGGGGATGCTGCAACCTGCCTTTCAAAGCAGCGCCTTGGACCTGCAGGCACCTGTGGGATTTGGGGAAAACAGAGAGGTCATGTAAGCCAGTTTATCAGCAAAGGCAAAGGAAGAGTCTGTGCAATTTTCATAACAGTCAGACAAACTATGGATTCACAGCTATGTGGAGAGAACTGAATGCTGGTGAGATATTTCTTCTCCTGCTGGAAAAACATCAGTGACACTATCCAGGAGGCCTGAAGGAACAGGATTGAATATCAACCAGAACAGGTAGATTCCACCTCAGGAAGACTAAGCTGGAAAGAAGCAGCAAAATTTCATCATGAAAAGGTGTGGACATGGGCAGCAGGGAAAGAGATCCTATAAAACTTCTTATTTTCCTTATCATGTTCATAATCCCTACTTCCCTCACAGTTTTCCTTATTTGAAAGACTGTTTCCTTCTAGGCATTATCCTTCACCATTCTCCTAAAAAATGCTTCAGTCTTTTAAAGTGCACGGAATCCAACCTCAGCTAAGGTATTAAATATATGCATCTTGAAGATGAAAGAACAAGTGAGAAGCCAGAGATGGAATAATTTAAATAATGGGGAAAATTATGGCCATGAAATCAAAAGGTGGGTGAGCTTATCCCACTGCTAAAAATTCATGCACTTTCTCAACATCCTCTTTAATTCTGATTGCCTCTTATGTCCATCCTGTCCATATAATAAATTAAAGGATCACTCTAAAAAAATGTTGTCATCACTCCCATGAGCCCTCCCAAATCTACAGTAGCTTCTGCATTCTTTGTAGGATGCTGCTTAGAAAACAAATGTGCTACATCATGTTATTTGGGAGATCTGAAAGATAGGGTGAATAGGGACATTCTTTGCATTAATACTTGGTCAGCTGAAGCTAAAAAAAAATACATGCAAAAATGTAAAAAAAATATTTTTGAAACACTGGCTTGTGAATTTTAAATCATTACAGAAAAGGATGCAGGACTGTAGATTTTCTCCACTGACTTGGATACATAAATCATACTGCTCTTTCAGAACCACCCCATAAACAAAATCAGACTCACATGTGCCTCAACGTGCATTATTTAGAGTCAATAAGTTATTTAGTAATAGCACATTCTGAACTCTACAATAAGCAGTATACAAAAAAAGGTTAATATCCTTTTAAGCAGTCCATGAGCTCTTTAAAAACCTCCAATCTTGTTCTGTGTCCAGAAGGCTCAGGAGAGAAGCTGCATACAAAAGGAATTAGCCTTTCACCTGCTCTGTATGATAAATAAATGCATTTATTGGTTATTACTATAATTATCCATATAGGCAAAAAAAGTGTTCTGTTTGTGCAAGTCCTTATCAGGATTCTATGTCAAGAGACAGTTATATCATGGTAATATAGCAGAATGTAGTTAGTGTGATTATTAATACATGCTAAACTTATTCAGTGTAATTATATTACAAACTTACATTATTTATGTAATTGTATGGTAAGCATATATTGTATAGCAAGTATGCATATAAATAGGATATCACCCAGTTCCAGACATCAGTGTTTGCTTTGAGCTGCTCATGTTTGCTTGGACAGGGTGCTCCTGAGGCTGCTCTAAACTACAATCTCAAGTTTTTGCCTCTTGCTCTTTGGAATCCTCACAGACCCTTTTGTCTCAGCAGGCCACAGGATTCCATAATCTGAGAAGATTTACCATTTATAGTTAAAAGGCACCTCAAGATGAGCTGGGCTTTCTGCTTAATTATAGTGCGGTATGGAATAATTCTGCATACCATGAAAGTACAGACAAGTATAGTGGAACATGTTGTCATCTTTTAACTACAAAAAAAAATGTTATAATGGAGAGTGGTCAGGTCTCTAGTTCATTGCTAGACAGATGGAAACAAAGTCAGGCATCTTTTGACACACAGGAGAGACACATCCTGCAGGGCACTGTGTAGTTTGCTCTGGAAATACATTTGACATAACATGAGTAAATGTGAGACTTGTGGTCAGGCTGCATTTAGGTTAGTAGACAAAGAAGAAAAGACAAGTTGTGTTGTTAATGGTGTTTGTGGCATCTTGGAACCCAATTCTGTGTACTGTGTTTGAACTTGGAACTTCCAAAGCAGTATTAGCACACTTCTAGTCTCAAAGCAAGGGATGACCTGTAACAAATAACATTCAGGAGACATTTATACACCCACTTGCAACATGCACAGATTAAACTGATATAAATGTAATACAGTTTTTAAGATTCTAATACATACATATCTCAAAACTGAATGCTATAGAAAAGAGACATATGGGTAAGAGCAAAATTTCTTTCATACAACATAAATTCTTATATTGGAATGAAAACATGGCATGTTGTCTGTGCTCAATAGCAAATTAATTCTATTTTTTATACACACAAATATTTCATAACTTTGCTAATTTAAAAGGTTTCTACCTTTTCGTGTTTTCCAGTTATTAAAGTAAATCAATTACTTATTAAAGGTTATACATTGCCAATACTGTTCACATGGGACCAAGGACTGTGTTCTTTACTTCATTAAACATCAACATTTCTTATGTGGGCCTGAGTGGCCTGGAAATAGCAATGGTTGGGGCTAGATCTGAGTTAGAGAACCTCTTCACAAGCTGGGATGTCTCTGTGGTGCATCCTGGCAGTAATTCTGAGCCTGAAGTAGAGATGGAGGTCTCTTTTCCTATGGAGGTATCTAGTGCAGTATAGATTCCAGCCCTCAGTTGGTACAGATGTTTGACCAGCAGAGTAAAATACCTTGCACCAACAGCTATTGCACACGTCTTCCAAGGAAGAACTGGCTAGCCTCATGGAAATATCTCACAACCTCCACAAATCCAACACTCCACAAATCCAACAGCACTATATTGCGAGTTTTGTACTGGAAGCATCAAAATACAAGAGCAATTTTAAGCACATGAATTCGTGAGACCTATGCATAGCTCTCTTCTGGGTGAAATATCTGAAAGATACTTACAGTGTATCAAAAAATTCCCAAACCTTCCCAGGAGCATGCTGAAATTTTGGCATAGAGGCACTAACATAAGAGAATTATTCAAACTCCAGCTATATTCAACCTTCAGCTGTTTTATTTACAGTTTTCCCAAAACTCATAGTCTTATTAGCACTTTCTTTTAATTAGTAATTTGACTGACACCGTAACAGTCACTACCAGCTGTCAATAAGTTACAAGCTCTATTCCTACTAACTGGCAGGAGACACCCTTTAACCAGCTCTGATATAAATGTCTCAGGTTATTCTGTGCAATAGCAAATGCACAAAGCACATCTTCATTAGTCCCCAAACTGTTCACCAAAGATGCATTTGGAATCACAGAAAAAAACTGCAGCTGCTTCAGAAACAGAAGACACATTGCTATGGTAGGAATCACAATACAGACAGTGCTGAAAGAAAGAGAAAAAGAAGCCGGTAGGGTTAAATTAAAAGTTCAGTCCAAACACTGCTTAGCAGTGTGAATGCAATTGTCTGTCAGACAAAGAGCATAATTTCCAACACTGTCAGTCATTTACCATAGAAAACTACAAAGTTGCGTTTTGAACTGGTCAGAGCCCAGGAGACTTCACATGAAATGAAAAGCAGAATGAAGAAATGCCAAGGAGGCAGTGAGCTGTTTAAAGATCTTTCTGTTTAAAAAAAGGGGGGGGGGGAAGGCAGGTTGAGAGAGACATTTTAAACAAAAAATAAAAAAAGTCAGAAAATAAATATAATTTTAAATAATTTCTTGTGTGCAAACATTCCAAGTGGCCTTGAGCACATAGTAATCTCATAAGTGCCGTCAAATAGTGCTCACCAGTCAAAGCACTTTCCCAAGTTTTACTGCAATTCCTTAAATTTTATAGAGGCAGTTAAAAGGGATGTGAAGCAAAGGCAGCATTCTCTTAGCCCTTTATGACAGACCTCACAAATTGCTTTATTCTAAGGAAATGGCTATACCTATTTCCTACTGTATACAATAATGGTGCTTAGGAAATAGTTACTTGAGTAAAATCAATTGTAAACCAGTATTCTTTTTATATCTGAATTGGACTCCAAAGATACTGCCAGCATTAAATCCTCAACATTTCTTGGCCATGTAGAAAATTAGTAATGGGCAGGAGTATCATGCTGCTTTACTTCTAGGATTACTACAAAAGACTTAGTAAGACTGGGAAATAAAAATAAATTCTAAGGGGAAAAAGGCTATTTAGTTCAGAAATATAATCAGAGATATAGTTCGGGGTTTAGAGGAATGATTTTGGATTTAGTCTTTCTTTATATATAGCTAGTCATTAGAAAGCAGAATGCTTCTGGAATATCTTTACAGAACATAAAATCAAAGCACAGGTGAACAGCAAATCCAAACAAAAGGAGGAAGTGTTTGCTATTCAGATCTGCCTCTCTGTGAGGAAGAGGCACTCACTACTCCAGGATGTGTGTGTCAGATGAATGTTAATCTGCCTTGTTAAGATACCTGGCCAGGTTTTCTTACATGTGACCCAAATAATACAACTCTAACTCTCAGACACAGCACCGTGCACAGGCATTCAGTCAAGGATTTCTAGAAGGTCAAATAAAAAGATGCCAACTTCTGCTGAACCTCAGCAAGAAGGGAATGCCTAACTCATCCAGGTGCCTTGGCAGATCCAGACCAGGACAGAGGCAACCCTGAATGCTGATGTTTCAGTTGAATATGACAACAAAATATTTGAAAGGGCATGTTTGAAATAAAAAAAGTTAACCTTTTGAAGTTTTGCCTTTATTTCTTCTACAATCATTCAACAGCTATCTAATTTGCTATCCAAAAAATGCATCTGTCCTCATGAATGTATTTTTTTTAGAACACAGGGTTTTTTTCTAGATAGAGCTTTTCATCTCAGAAACAGAGTAAATTTCTCATTTCTAGCAGAGAGATTGATTCCAGGACACAGGAAGGGAAAGAACAGCTGTACCATGCTGGATCTCTGCCACATCATCAACTCTGCCACTAGCCAGTACCACTGTGCCTAGAGCAGAGTGTAAAAATATAAACATTTACCCACAATACTGCCCCAGCTTCCTGCAGTTTATTGAGGCAGATGTAAGAACTTTCTTTAGGCAGCCTTACTTAAATTTTCTTTCATGAATCTGTCAACTGCTCTATAAAATCTTAACATTTTTCAGCATCTTGTGTTGATAACTTTCTTGGCTGAATTACCCATTATATTCAGAAGTGCTTCTTTTTGCTGTGAAACAAACACCTTCTTATTTCATTTCAGATCTCTGTTTTGCCCTGGAAAGGAAAATGAACTCTACTCACCTTATGTCAGGCTTTAGAGACTTCCAGCTAGTAGTCCCTTAGCTAGCTTTCCCCCAGACTAAACAGTGTTAGCATACCTAACTTCGTATTATGGAAATTTTTCAATACCCATGATTATCTTTGTTATTCATCTCGCTAACTTTTTAAGCTATTTTACATTTTATTTGAGATGGGGGAACCAGAATTGTTTAAAGCATTCAAGATCCAAGCCTAATGTGGATTTATACAGTGGTATAATAACATTTCCTCAAAATTGTGAAGACAGCTTGCTTTCATCATATAAAAATATAGAGATAAAGCATCAGAATGTAGAATTCAGTATCCATAAGTGGATTTAGACAATATTCTTAAATATCCATGCTGTCCTTAGGGCAATCTTATTTTCATATATATCCAAGAGAACCTAAAAGTCACTCAAATCCAATAACTACCAGAGACTGACCTGCATTACTTCCTGTTTTACTCATAAGGCAAGAATCACAGTCCTTCTGATAACATCCATATGGTAGTTGCTACTAATTCTGTCAAATTATTAAGTGATGAGATAAAACAATGATCAGCACATTAGAAGAACACAGATAAAATTAGGCAGAAGACTGTAATAACTCAACTTGTTCTTCACCCAGCTGGTGCTGAAGTCAATCATGGGACTGGCATGGAAAAACTGCTTCTCCCGTCAAGAAAAGTCAATCAAGCTGATGAAAGAATCTAAGGTCTGCCAGTAAATTTCCCTTGAGAAGCCCTGCAATCAACAGGTGGCAAAAAAAAATGCTTAAGTTCTCATTTTAGTTCTTTCAGATATTTGCATAACAGAAACAAATGTTATATGACTGTTATTGCCTGGGCTCTGTAGCAGCTCCTGGTAAATGGCAGAGCAGGTAATGCCCCATGCTGAGGTGCTCTGGCTGTGACATTCCCCATGACAACCTGCTGGAAGTTGTTATATCTGCTCTATCAAGCCTGGCAGCAGCAGACTACATCTTCCACTTTGAATGTTGCAAAAGTGTTATTAGATTGAATGGAATATTTCATTTCATAAGCAAAAGATGTGTGAGGTAATACACTGAATCATAATGCAGCTTCTCTTCCCTGCATCCCTTCCCCACAGCAAACTGCTGAGTTGTGTGTTGACAGGTCTCTTCAGACTGAAACTTTAACATCCTTCAGTTATCAAGCCCTCAGCAAACTGCAGAAGGAATAATCAAAGGCCTTAAGGCTTTGTACTGCTGGGAGAAGACAAGAGAGCTGCACTAACATACACATAGAGATGGTGTTCACACATTTATAACACATCCAAACTGAAGTTGTCAACTGGTCTGCAAGACGTAACACCACACCGTGATGTTCCAGGTTGCAAGGTCAGCCAACAAATACCCTGGGAACTGCTCCTCAACACTGGAGGAAATCAAAGGGAAAATTAACCAGTATTTCTCAGCTTCTGTGAGCTGTTTTGTTTTATGGAGGGACATACATCATTCCTTCTTGTAAAGAATATCTATGGTACCAATTTCCTACCAACACTATACAAACTGAGACAAGAAGCAAATACCTGGAACTAGATATATATTACTTGGCTGAGCAGACTAAATGCAATAAAACTGAACTGAATCCCAGAAGTATTTTAGTTATTGTGTATACCACCTTTATCCACTTCACAGTCTTTCTTTCAATGATTTAATATAAGTTTAAAGATTTGTGGGTCTTAAAAGAAGAAAAAAAAAAGTTAAAATTAAACCTAGCACTATGAGAATGTTTTCTAGAGAAAGAATTGTCAAGATATATAACAGGATGTTTTTACTCAGATGCCTAACAAATAAGGATTTATTTTTGGATGAAGCCCTGCACTGGAACTGAGGATGCTTACATTTAATCAGCAGCACCACCATCAGCTTCTTACATGACCTAAGGCCAGTCAGTAAATTACTCTTTTATTCAATTCTTTTCGGTGAAGACAATAATAGCTAATTTTTTCCTACTTGTGTTTATTTAGGAAGCCATTTGCAGCAGAGATCCTTTCCACCCTCATGTATATAAAACAACCATCACAAAAGAACTCTGATCGTTTGTGCTGCTGTAGTAGGAGTAATTGTACATATTATTTCCTCCAGGTATTCCCCTGTTCTTTGAAAGCAAACTCCTGGATCTACAGGATGGATATGTAGTCACCAGCTGAGGCAGGGTAAAACTGTGTACAAAGAAAGAAGCCCTGCAGTAATATGAGTATTAAGGAATGTTCATAGTATGTATGACTGAAGCAGGTCATGGCAAGATATTCCAGTTCATTTAAGCACAGAATTAGCCTTGATTAATAGTCAAGTTGTGCTATCAAATACAACCTATTTAATTAAGCTATCCGGTAAATTACCCATAATAAGAACTCTGGTGGCTTAGATACAAGATGTAGCAGCTGTAGAGAAAGATTCCCTTAGACTGGTGATTGCAGTATGAAGGCTTGATGTGTGAAGACACCACAGTTACATGGTGGTTTTTATATTATTACTATGCATTAAAAACAGAAATCAAGTCCTAAAATTTACCCTCTGTTTAAATTATAGTCCTCGCCCTATAATATTTCCTTTTTTTGAAGTATAGTCAAGCAATGCCTTTGGGAGTTTGGGGGATTTTTTGGATCCTTAACAAAATTTAAGAAAATGTTATTCTGAATGGTAACTATTACAAAATAAACTCTTGACAGTCAACACAACAGAGGAGTGAAAATCGTTCAAGAAACTGACCTATCACTGTCTTCTCTATGTAGAAAATGAAATAAATGTGACCAAGTGTCTTACACAAAAGACTGGGAAGTAAAGGAAAAAGGATTCTTAAAATAAAACAGCATGATTCGAAGTCTTTCTCAGCTGCCTTTAACTTTTTTTTTTCCCCTCCATGTAAGGCCAATCCCCTTCAAATCTCTGAGAAGTCAGGTGGTCAAGTAGTTTAAAATCCTGTCATCTATATTTGCAGTGCTCAAAAAATTTCCTGTATAAACTTTTTCTTGTCATCAGCACAAACGTGCTCTGGAATGTTTCTGCAATGTCAGTCAAAACTAAAAGGGAAAAAGGAAAGGTGAACCAAAAAGAGAAAAAAACCCAAAAATAATTTTTCAAAGTATGCACAATAAGGTATGATTTAATATTATCAATAGTTTGCAAGAGTTTCATGAGCATTTTGCTTTGATTCATAAAGGAAAAGTATTTTGGTCACCACAAAGGACTGAAATTAAAATACACCTGACAGGATTTCATGTTTTTCAAGTATAGAATATATTGTTGGAAACTGACCTTTTAAATTTTAATGATCTTTAGTTCTGCTGACTCATTTCAGAATCCTAGAAAACTGAACTTGTAGAAAATCTTTTTCCTTGGACATCATCACTAGCTGAGACCAAAATCTGTATCCCCAGAGTTTTGTTCCATTGCTTCAGTGGATTTTCAACCTCAGTTTGTGATTGACCCTTTTGTCAGAATTTATATAAGCTACAAATTGGATCTAAAAGGTGTGATATCACACCATATTTTCTGAAACTATTCCTTAAATAACCCTTCACTAGGATATTCTTCGTGATGTACGTTTATGATACTATTTTAGATTGTAAGTTGTGAAATGAACTTCAGCATTCAAGCATTGCTTCTATATCCCATAAAGGGCAATGTCTGGAATATGAACAAAATTATGGTCTGTCACTACAAAATGACATTGTGTTATCAAGTAATATCTGGCAAGATGAAGCAGTTGGATGGGGATCTAAACACTTTTGATATTCATCCAAAGTGAAGAAAATCATATCTGTTCTGACTGGTTGAAAATTGTTTTGAGCAATTTGTCAGACTATCAATGTCAAAGTTAGTGTTGTGAAGTAGAGATTGAGGGAGTAATTTTGGTCTGAAAGACAAACTTTAATTCCAGCATTAAGAAAATATAATATTAACACACATTGTTGTAATTTAGACAGCTGTCAAATTAGTTGTGCCATGAAATGAGCTTTGAGAGTCATTAACATGCAAAGACATTTTGTTAATTACATCAATGGTAGATGATGCACTGAGTATGCCTACCAATGAAAGCATCCTTAATGGAAAGCTGTAACATGTAAGCTAATGCTGTTTGTTTCATCTGAATGGCCCTCTCGCTGGAAATAGCTGACACATAAAAACAAAATTTGCCATCAGAAAAGTTGCTTCAGCTGGTACTTATCCAGCTCATCACAGGCCTTTTTTAGGACATAGAACTCTAGTATTTTATAAATTTGTGTTAATTCAAGAAAGCAGAGCAATAATCTATGGGCAAATCAGATTTTTGTACAAATGGTGGCCTGGCTCCAAAGGTTGAACAATATTAACCCTAAAAGACACCAACTTTTACACTTTCCCTAGATCAGTCATAGCTATACACAAACTGAAATAGGTTTAAATCAGAGGATATAGCGTTACATGCTTGGTAGAAAAAATGAACGATAGCTCATGTGATGATCACAATCATAGGCTATTTCACATCTTCTACATAGCTATGCTTTCTACAAGCTCCTTTGGCAATTTACCAAGCTTTTCCTTGGTGCTGTTGAATTAAATTCTCTGCTTTGCTCCCCAGAGCTCACCACCCCTTGCCTGCTCCTCAGACACCATCCCATTCCACCACTAGTTGAAATTTTATCATTTTCAGCCTGTTTAAGATTGCTTTGCCTGCCTGTATAATGGTTCTCACTACACTATTCTTTTAAATTTCTTTCCATCTAATACACATCTGTGCAGTCAGAAAAATCCTGTACTTCAGGACTTCTTTTCATGTTTGTCATTCTCTGTGAACCCACAATCTCTGGGCCATTTTTTCTTAATAGTTCTGTGTGCCTCCTCATGCCCAGAATGTTAAATCCCTTCTGTCATGCCAAAGAGCAGCATTTGTTCTTCCTAATCGCATTGCAAATATCCCTTCTACTGCCACCGTCTACCCATCTCATCTGTTTTCTCTCTGCACCACTTGCAATAACAGTCCCATATAGAAGACAAGAAAACTAAAATTATGTCTCAAAATTAACATGATGTGTTCATTCACCCACATGGTTTGTTATTTTTATATTCAATCCCACAAAGTTGTTTTTTATTACCCTTTTCTGTTCTGCAACACAAAGAGGCAAAGTTCAACCAGAATTCCTCTGTCACCACTAGTAGCTCACTTTTCACACAATAATTCATACAGCAAACCCATTGAAGCAAGGATTGTTCTATTTAAATACCTTTTAAAGGCCTTTGGGGCTAATTCCATGCCCTGATTCTCTACTCTAATGTCACACAGCCCTTCCCTTTTACCTGTGAGAAGCCACAGCACTGTTTCTACCACTGTCTCCCTCTTCCTTCTCTGAAGCACTGAAAACGTCATTTGTTTTTCCCATGAGCAAAGGTGAAAGAGGAGGTCTGTTTAGAATTAGGGTCAGGAGGAAAGACTTCAAAACTGAAAGATCAAAAAGGTAGGCATCTCATTTAAAACTGAGGGCTCCTTTCAAAGCACTATAGATAGGTCTTAGTTATAACCCTGCAAGAGGTTTTAATTGACAGGGACCTAAGGAGCTGGGGAAGAAATCCCTTCCATTTCAGAGAAAGTGAAGCATCTAAAGGTCCTTGCTTATTTGTGTTATCCACCCAGTAGGATGGAGGCCAAGCACTATAACATAAAATAACTGCAGCACTAGAATTACACGATACAAATTATTATAATGCTCCACTGAGCTATTTGTGACCCAAAGATTTAAAATTATGTACAGAGTCACACACACAGTCCTGCACAAAGCTGGTCAGATTTGTCAGATTGGTCTACTGCAACCAGCTATATAACTCAAGGCTCTCCAGGATGAAATTCTGGTCAGCTTAAATAGGCAAATTCACACCAGGGTTGGAGACTGGGTTCAATTCGTGTCACTAATGAACAATGAGATGAAGTGAAATAGATTAAAAATCCTCTCACACTGAATGAAGTGTTCTCATTCTTGTGTTTTTCCCTTCACATTTGCACAGGAAACATCTCACAAATTAACAGGTATAGATAAAATGATAAAAACACACAGAGGAAAAACAAATAGAGTATGCTCAGTATACAGAGAAATGCACTGCACTCAAGGTGCCTTATTTTTGAGTTATATTTTTAAGTTTGGCATCTGATATCCACCAGTGAATTCTTTATCTCATAAAGTTCTATTTTTGGATTAATTTCTTAGAAATTATTTGAAGCATAAATTAGAACATACTTTTACTTCAGACCAGCCCACTCTTTAGTCTTTTGATTTTGATTAAAATGAAACAGTACCAAATGAAGTTTATTCAACCTGGAAGAAAACTCAATTCTATCAAGCCTGATGAGCATATGAGATCTATAACCTTTACTTGTTCTAATCTCAATTTCTCATCTATAAAATATTGTACTCCTGAACGCCTATTGATTGCTAACAATGCTTTTTTTCAAAGGAGTTTATTTTCAGGATGCCTTTAATGGCAGCGTTCATACACACTGCAAGGACATTGAGCCCTCTGAAATCCCCAACTGCTTTTTTCTTTCTAGGCCAGTCCTGTAGTGATGTTCTCCAGAAAAGCTGAAGAGTGGTTTAAAAGAGAGAACATTTTTCTCTGTTGTTCAGGCTTTGATTTTTGTCTGCTCAGTAGAATCACTAATACGCCTTGTTTCACGTATGTTTTGAGGAGTTGAATATCAGAGTTCAGATTTCCAAGCACAAAAGATTAACACAGACCACTTCTATTGAACTCTTTCTGTAGGCACCAGGCACAGAAGCACAGCAGGACATTTTGTTCTCAACAGTTCTCAGAGCCTGTTTATAGACCTAGGTCTATAGATGTTTTTCAAAATATCTAGTGCTTTTACATGTTTACTAACCTCCCATTTCATGGGGGACTATCCTTTTCCTTTTTCCCCAGAATGGAAAAAAGCCCCAACAGAGTATTTTATAAGAATATGTTTTTGTATAAGAACTTACTGGCAGAGGTAGCAGGGTCTTGCATGATAATTTAACTGGATTAATCTTCAGTCTTGTACCTCATGTCTCTAACTGTCCTGTGTGCTGTGCATGACTACACAAAGGGATGCCAAGGCACAAATGATGAACCTTCACCAGATCTAGAGGATCTGGTAATGTATGTATTCTTCTGTTTTGTTTGTAGAGGGTGCAGAAGTGACTTCACTTCTCAAACTGGAGAAGATTTATAGAGCACTGCCTCAAAATAAAGCAGGGAATTTATTTGTTTCCTCTGCTGCCCACTATTTGGCCTGATATCCAATATTGGACTTAAACCCAAAACTTTGAAATAGATTGCTACTTTTAGCAAAAACTAATGCTCAGATCACTAGGTGCAGAGTAGATTATAGACTAGCAATCCAAGACCAAAAGGAAGAAATCAACAAAAATAACTGCACTACTTTCCAATTTAAATCTGCAATCCAACACAGCTAATTTATCAGAGCATACAGAGTTGTGACAGATGAGGCAAAATGCCATCAGCTACAGACTTTGTTGACAAACTCATAGCAAGGAATTCTTAGAAAAATAACAGGAAAAAAATCAAGCAGTGGCAATTGGATTTCTTTTTCATAGGAGAAATGCTGAAGAGAAGTGTCATGGGAGAAACAGGAGATTACAAACCATGTACTCTGCATAACAAAGTCCTTTTGTCTCCCTGGAGAAAGGACGCCAGTCAAAGCTCATTCGCCAATGACGTATGGTGAGTCGACTTTATTTCTTCTGTCAACAGAGGAAATATGGGCAAGAAAGAGAAAGTTAGAGATAAATATACCACAGGATGTCTCCTCTGAGCAAAAACACCAGAAGGAAAGGTGGATGTATTATCAAAATATGATGTGAGAGGAATAACTCTCAGTTTGTAAAACCTCCCTTCCATCTCCCACACCTGCAAAGTTCTGGGGCAGGAAGAAATTTGTGGAATTCAGTGGAACAGTGTCATTGTCAACTCTTCCCTGACCTCTCCAGTCCTTTTCTTTATTGTGAGGGCAACCCTTTGCAATCCTGTTATCTTCTTCAGTACAGCCAACCTCCTGCCAAGAGAGCTCCAGGGACAAGGACAGGACCTCTGCTGGAATGCAATAAAGAAAAACGGGAAAAGCTTTATCCTGTAGTCTGAGAATTCATCCAGGGGAAAAAATCCACTGCTCTCCCTGATAATGAGGAGTTATCTCTCCTGGTGCCCCAGACTGAATCAACTTGTTTCCTCAAAAAAATTCTCAGAAGAGTTCATTTCAGGAGCTACTTAGAGTAAGTAATACTGACAAGTCCATATACATTTGGCTCCCTATATCCTCTCATGTCATATTAAGGACATGCAACACAAATTTTTTGTGCCCTGCTACAAACTGAGAATTGCAATGAGCTGTAAGGCTTATCATGCAGGCCTTACATTGTTTCATGGTATGTGAACCAGCGGAAAAAAAATCAGGGTGTTTCCTGGAATCCAGGAGAGATCAAGTTGGAGTGCCCAGCAGGATGGGCTAACCCTGAGGGGAGCATACTCAAGGTACACAGTTTGATATGCTAGACTTCTAAAATGCTGAAGAAACACAGAGCAGTGCTTCCCACAGTTTTGGGAGAGACTTGGCATGTATGCATGATTCCCTGAAAGGCCAGGGCAGACCGTGCTGTCTCAGCCACTGCCTGCCCCGCCAAAGCCTCTCCCAGTGTTCACATCACCCACAGCCTACCAGTACTCCAGGCAGCACCTGGTTGTAAAACACAAACAGGATTTAGGAAGCAGAAAAACTACCTGGCCATTCCCCATTGTTGTTGTACATCTCTGCAAGGTCAGGCAAGCACAGTTTGTCCTACGGACATTAACTTCATGCCAGCTGTTCTCTAACTCCAGGAAAATAATGTTGCTTTAATCTTATTTGCAAGAGTCTGATAAAAGAGAACCATTTATCTTCCACTTTAAATGAATAAATCTCATTTAAAAATCATTGTGATGCAGCTTACATGTGACCTATATTGTTAACTTCTCACTGCAAAAGCTGACAGGCCTAAAATTAGATCGTCCAGATGCATATGGATATGGGGAAGTGAGATTGAACACCACACTGTCCCTCTGCTTCACTCTGCTCCGTGGTGGACTGAAGTCAGAAATAAAAACTCTGCAGAGCAGAGAGCAGGATCCTAGCATATTTCAGTCCTTTGAAAGGTGTTTTGTTTCCTGAAACACAAGGAAAAGATGCTGTGGTAAACAAAAGATCACTGAAGAAACCAGCAGTGTGTTTGAGAGTGTGTGTGTTGGTGGCGATGGTGAGTCGCCTATCCAAGAAGCTAAAAATGTCACCCATTTTACAGCCTTGTTTCATTTGCATGCACAGCTCCCATGCTTTTTAGGAGCTACAGGATTAAAATTATTGGTCAGTTTTTAGAGGGTCACAGGAGTCTTAAGATTGTTTGCATATTGGACATGTAAGGATGCCAGTCAAAGCTCATTTATCAATGATGTGTGGTAAAGCAAACCTTGTGAGTTTATATTTCTTATGTAAATAGAAGCAACATGGGTAAGAAACAGAAAGCTACAGACACATATACCACAGGATATCTCCCCTATTCAGCCTTGGAAACATTGCTGAAAAAAGTGGCGTGGGCAACAAACTATGTAGCAGGACCTCAAAACTAGTAAATTCATGGATTGCTAAATGTAAGGGTTCAGAAGACAGAAAAGCATGAATTTCCTATTAACCAGACACTTCTTTCACTGATCACATCTTGTTTTCAGTCTTGGTAGAAGTAATACAAAAAAATGTGACCTGTAACACCCCCAGGGACCTTTCCTGAGAATATGATGGAAAGGATTAAAATAACTTGAGTTCCTAGTGACTTGCGTTCTATGTGCCCTGATCCTCCCTCATTTTGTCTTTGGTGCACACACAAGCACAGAGTGGTTGAAGCTGGCATGGATGTTTAAGTACATTACAGCAAGTATGTGTTCTGGCACCCTCTGTGTAAAGGAAATGAGACAAACAAGGATGCCAGGATGTCAAAGTGCCCATAAAAGCACTATGTATCCCTGTTTTGACCACTATACTTGTTAAGACTGCAAATAATCCTATGTACAGAAACATCTAAGAAATAAGAAAGAAAAAGAAAAAAAAAAAAAAAAAGAAAAAAGGGAAAAGAGAAAAGAGGAAAAAAACCCAGCCAAACAAAAAACAACTCCAAACCATTGAGGACCCATCTGAGAAATCCAAGGATAACAGTCAGTGAAGTGTTTTGAACCAACTGCAAAGACAAGCACTGCCTCATGAAAGGCCTCTGTTTCTTTATGTATTTTTCCCTACTGAGGAAACTAATGGAGGATGCTTAGTGCTCTACTTATCTGTCTGTAAGATGGGAATTCTGTGCAGTGAAAAGTTACCAGAGAAACCAAAGGAGGTTTGCAACATACGAGAGAGCTCTGGGAAGGAGACAAGAGAGGAACATCCATTTTCTAGCAGGAATGCTGATCTAGCTCCAGGAAGGATTGTGGTTAAAGAGGAGCTAAACTGGGAAGATTCAGCAACTTGGGAGACCAGTCACAAGCTACAAAAAGCAATTCGGAACCATCCCAGAGGGACAGATCCAAGACTCCAAAAGACATTTCAGAGTAGTAAGAAAATTGAGGCATAGAAACATATCCAGGATTTATTGTTTTCTGGCTCTTTTTTAACCCCCAAGCAATTAAGGGTACCATCGCTTCCAAAAGGCATATACATAGCACTTACCCCAGCTTCCCAGAAGAGTTATGGCCCAATGTACATATGTAGCTGAAATTGTGAGAAAGGGTGCTAAATGTACAAAAATGTTTGGAGATATCATGGCTAGTTTTAGTCCTAAGCTAGGAAGTCATCAGAGGCATCAGGGAAGAAACAACACTACAGTCCATTTGTACATACAAAAACTTCCAGCAGATAAGCTAAATAAAATTGTGGTCCAGCAGTCTGCCAAGTGTCAGTACTACAAAGACTTGATTAGATCCCTGACAAATCATTAGATATATCTTTTCAAAGTAAAGATGCTCTGGATTATACAACCACAGAGTTAACCAAGACTCAGAAATACCCTTAATTAACTTTCAAAGACATTGCATGTGTTTGAACTGTTTAAGAATGCATCCCGTTCAACTTTTGACATGAATACTTTCTGTAAGTGTTATGAGAATATTAGGAACAAAATAAAATTATGCAAATGTGTCTCTGTGTCTTTTTATCAGGTACCTGTGTTACTAATTTCCATTATACAGTGGAAACATTACAGTTTCATTTTTTTGGTATTACTTCTTATGCAGTCCCTGCAAGTCGTTTTGCTCTTCAACAAATATCTGCACCACCACATACAACAGTGCATTCTAAAAATCTACAGTACCAAAGCATCCAACCACTCTAATTTTACACACAAATAAAGCATGCAATACAGATATACTCTCAGCTCCATTTTCTTAGGTGTTTCGTCTTGCTCTGTGCTGGTGACAATGAAGTTTCTAACTGAGTTCACACCACATAAAATGCTTGTCAGTAAAAGTGAGGCTTTTCTGAGTGCATGCAGCACAAGAGGTACAAATTCTCAGCACAGTAGCCACTCAGATTTAATTGCCTCTGCACACTCTTCACAAAGCAGGAGGTAACTTTCTCCGTCTCACATAAACCAGCTCATACAAGCTGTGCTGTTAGTGCACACTGAAGTGGTCTCACAGAGACAGCATGCCATGCCTTTATAGCACTTTATACTCATACCCTTCACACCAGCTTCTCATGGAGGAAATCTCTAAGAGACAGCAGGTACAGACTAAGAAGAAGAGAAATAACTGGACAACAGATTGCCTACAGTCTAGACAAGAACAGGCCCATAGTGTACTTGAGAGATCTACTGTACAACTTCTACTAATTTACTTATGGCAAGCTACATAGCTGTTAGCAAATCTCTAGACAAAACCTGACAAAAAAAATTTAAACATGTAGGATAGGGACTTGTTTATAGCCCAAATACATCATCTTAAAAAAATCTACAGATTCAGGGAAGAAGACAAAGAAGAATAGTATATCTTCCTTTGTCTTCCTTTCCTTTAACATGGGATGAATGTTATTAATTTCTTTATTATCTTCACTGTTTGAATCTAAGTTCAAAAACAGCACTTCTGAGACAAGGTCAAGGTCTTGCTCCACCTTATTGTTATGGAAACAGCAGACAGGGTCAGGACTCATGTCTTGTTGAGATTTTGCTTTCTCATTGCAAGGTCCCTATTACCACAGCTTCTGATAGCATAATGCCTCATAAAGAAACTACTGGAATGACTGCACACTGAAATCAATAATATTATTCTCACCACTGATAGAGATGTTGAAGTAGATTTCATAGAACTAATTGATTGGAGGGAATGTGGAGCCATAAAGATTAGAGAAAGCAAAAAATTTATAAAGTGCCAGAATCTTGGCATGGATGAGAAAGATCATTAACTATTCTACACCGCTCCGACTAATCAAAAAGCAAGGTCACAAATGCAACGAAAGGTAGAACAAGAAGTGCCCGTGCATCCCAGCCCACTGCACAGATCATGAAGACACAGTAACAAATACTGCTGCTGTTACTTTGTCTTCACTTTTAATTAGTTCCATTTCACTGTTATCATCCAAAATTATTTGAAACTTTTACTAGATACAAGTTTAAAGTTTAAGAACCTGATAGTCTTAGAAGTGTAAAGAAAAGAAAAGCCTCTTTCAGGAAATCTTTCTCAGGTGATCTTTTAATGTTGTATTAAATTTCTGCATACTGCTGAAAAGTGGCAATTAGTCAATTTGAGATATGAACAGATAAAAATGGGGTTGTCATGATGCCAAGCAGCACTGACACTGAGAACACAAATACCAGCATGACAAGCTTTATTGTTCTGTTATTCTTATTAATATTCCACTCAGTCTTTCTGCTCCATTGCACCTAGGCATTCAGGTCAGTTTTACACGATCATGTGTAAAATGAGAAAGAATTTTTATAAATCAAAACCATAATAATTTACAAGTGTTTGGCTGAAAGGCAGACATGTTTTTCTTCCTCTGAGCAAGACTGCTTAAATGAGCTCCAGATTTTCTATACTCTAAATATAAACTCCTCTGCTCCCAATTCTTAGTTTTAATAAACTTATACTGCAGGAGAAAACAAGCAAAAGAAAAAGATACAATCTGAAGTGATGAACTAGAGCTCCTAAAGCAGAAATTTGCTGCAGTTTTTGCAGGCACGCTCATGCAGCCCTAAGCAAGGCTGTGAGTGGATACGTGAGTTCTTTTTGTTTAGATACATCAGCAAGGCTAAGCAGCTCTTGGCAAGTTTATACCCCAAGGTTGCTGTATTGCTTCCAGTAGCCCTAGTAACTCATGATCCCACAGACACATGCTTATGATATCCTCAGTGATCTCATTATGGTGTTGCCTCATTCTGCAAGTTAAATAATATTCTGTGCCTCAGGTCTGCATTACACCACTTGTCTTGTTCTGGAAGTCAGAAACTGAAACGTGCACTAGTCCCTTATTGTAAATGGGCAAGGTTTCCTTTGTCAAATAAGAAGAATCTTTTCTTCTGCTGGGACTGCCTAATTCAGGTGCCAGATGGTTCTCATCACCACATAGCAAGGAAAAGATCTAAATATTGGGGGAGAAAAGGCAACACTCAGGCAGGATATAGCAGTGATCCGAAAATATTGCCAGCCACTGTACTAAACAATGTTCCAATTGGTACAGGGAGGGAAAAATTAAATAAAATCTGAATTCCACTTAGCCTCAAGGCAACATCTTCAGAAAAGATCTCATCTTAAAAAGAAAATATTGAAAGCACAACCAGTTCAAACCTGTCACAAAAATCATGGGGAAGAAAGGATTTACATGTAAGAAGAACCAATAGGACTGGAATCATTTGGACTCTGAGCCTGCACTCTGTTCTTTGTGCTTAAGCCTTTAAGTGAGGACATCCCTTGAAAAGAAATGGCACTCCCAAAAGGCAGATCTCTTCCCATGTGGCTGTAAGATTGAAAAGAAATATTATAAAATGCAAGTGATCTGAAATTTTATACTGAGGAAAGCAAACTGTCTCTTTTGAGGGGAGAGAGGACCAGTTTATTTTCTTCTAACTCACATGGTTTACAGAATGATCCGTGACTAAGGAACCTAATGTAATTAGGGAACTGAATAACCTAGTAGCAAATGCATCTTAAATGGAGTTGAATGCAAAATAATGGAAGAAACAAGATGAACTCCTTGCATGCTCTGATGGCTTGTGCCCATAATCATTTAGAAAAAGAATTAGACATCTTTCTGAATAACACAAGGTCCAATGGCAGTATAAAAACCACAAATAACCTTTTAGCCTTCATTTAGAAACAGATAACAAGCAATCTGGAAAATATCAAAGTGTCATTATATGAAATCAACAGCACAATCACATTTGCTTTCTGGTCATCCAATATCTCCAAGACCAAAGCACAAATAGTACAGGACAGAGAAGGGCAATAAAAACAACTAAATATACAGAAATATGTCCGTTTTGGAACAGATTGAAAACAAAGAAAAAGAAATAAAAATTTTTTTTGAAAAGCAAAAGAACCCAAAACCTGAGAATATACCATATCTACGAAATAAGTAATGCATAGAGAAATGCAGCAACTGGATCTTAGCTAATAAGGAAACATTCTAAAATAGAAGAGATTTTTAAAACTGATAAAACACATGAAATTCAGTTCCACAAGATACTATTGAAATAAAGATTTCACTTGGATTAAAAAGAAAAAAATACCTGAAAAAAATACATTTCAGTAACACCAATCTGTTTGCTTTCAGATATCAGTGTGCATTGAGATCTAACTGCAAATCTTCCAATGAAGGATTAGATTCCAATCTTTCTCTAAGAGATGCAGTATTGGATACTGCTGATCTTAGGAAATACAGCTCTAAATAGGTCTTGAGACTGGTCAAGATCCGAGTGTTACTTGGGAAACTGAACAGCGTAATGTGTCCACTAATAAATTAGTCAGTAAACACTTTGGAAATTAACCATTTACTTCAGGGGGAAAAAAGCTAAATGCAAAAGATAACATCCCAGTGAGTTCTTTGTCGAAAAAGGAAATGAATGAAAGCAAACAAATAAAACCCCCACAAACAAACAAACAAATACCAAAACAAAGGAAGTATGGGGAGCATGATTCATTTGCCAATATTTTGAAGACCTAAAAATGATGAAAACTTCTGAAAAATATGATTTATAATAACTCCTCTAACTGCAGTGCTTTAGCTAATTGCTAAAAAGGTTAATAGTTTCTCATGCCTCCCCCACCAAGATTAGCAGTTGATCTCACCTGTAATTGAGCTACTACTTCATGTAGTGAAGCACACTCTCAAGGTATTCAACTTTTTATGAAAGATCAGAACAAGGCTTAATGATTTCAGTTTTTCTACCCCCTTCGGCTTAATGTAGGAATTTTCACATGGTATAATTGAAATAAATGAGATATTAAACCCTAAAAGCCAAGGTACATATAATTAAAAAGTAATCACTGTTCACTTCAGCTACCTGCTAGGACATCACTTTATAAGCCTCAAAAGACACATCATTTTAAGTGAGTCATTTCTGTCTGCCCCTTATTTACAAATTACCAGCACTATTGAAGTTTGTCTACTTTGATTATTCCACAGGCACCATCTAATAGAGAGGTTTGAGCTTCCCAAGCTCATTTGACAGAGGTTCACAGATCAGACTCAGACCAAGGACTCCGAGATAAAATGCAGTAAAGCCGTCTACTGGAAAATCAATATCTCAGATGTAATGAGTTGTAAGACAAGTAAATTAGAGTACAGATTACTCTGTCAATTGGAACACATAACTTTTCTCTGTAATTAAGTATTTCATATGTGATGCACTGCATTTGGCACTGGTTGCTTTGTCTAATTACTGTACATTTTATTTTAAATGAACAAGAAACTTCCTAAAATACCTTGGCTTCCAACTCCAAAGGTGCATGAGCCAAAAGAGGCTCTGGAGTAACGAGAAAAATTTCCTGCCCTAGCAGGAGCTGGCATTGGAAATAAAGTGAGCTGTATAATTAATGTGCCTGTCCTTTCTCACTTCAGCCCTGCTACTGATATGAAAACAGTTACTTTTAGAATAGCTCTAATCATCACTTATCCAAATCACAGAAACAGTGTGAATATGGAAGGCAACATGAAAAATTATAGCTCAAATCCACAACTCATGGAAATGTTTCCATTTAAAAATACAGCTACAAAGAATACACAATTCCTTCCTGTTAGTCTTAAAATACCCATTGATTAAGAGCATGCAAATCCCTTTCCTTTTTGCAGATGGTTGGGGCACCTAAAATCTGTTACACCTGTACTGGCACAGGACTATGCTGTGAGCTCAGGACATGCACAGGCAATTAAATCAGCTTTGGAAGAGGAAGATCTTGGGGTGGGATGGTATTCTGGACAAACAGAGACTACTCTGAACACTTGAGAAACCTATACCATATCTAGAGCTTCCATACTGTTGAAGATGAAGGAAGAGTTTGGAATTTGTCCATGTTATAACAGAACCATGAAGGACCGGCAATAGACCCGAGACTGAGTTCTTTCGCTGTACAAATCTTTGGTCCCAGAACAGAGACACCAGACAGGATATGGTATCTGCATCCCAAGAGCTGGTCTGAAGACTTGTGGATATGAGCAGTGCCTGACCTCTTAGATTCAAGGGTGTGAAAGTTTTCAATTATCTCTAATCAGATTTAAACACAAAAGACTGATAAATACAATGTTGGCATTTGAACAGATCTGTGACTTGCATCTGTTTTTTAAGAAAGCACTAGGAGACTGCAGATGCTTGAGTGTGGAGGGTTATACACCAGAAGGACCAACTGGAAATAACCTATCACCATGTATGCACTGATACATACTTTTTAAGAAAGATATTTCATATTATTCTGTGATTCTTAGGTACTGTATATAAAAAGGTTTTGCTCACACTAAGAATAAAAAAGGACTGTAATATCTGTAGTTCTAAAGAACATCTTTGTGGACAGAGATGAAAAGTTCACTTTTTTGTGTTGTTCATTTATTCTTTATCTCCTTCCTTCTCACTGCTGCATCTGATCCACTACTCAGAGAAATCAAAGAGAGATTTTTCTGATCAGTGCTCCTCTGTTGGTGTCAGATGTAATCAAAGACTGGGAGTTTATTGCATTACAAAGTGTTGGGATTTAGTAACAGATCAGATCAAATAGGTTAGTGGAAAGTACCACAGATCAGCATTTAAAGTGCATTGCCTTCTTCAGTAAAACCTGGCCACTTGTCAAGGAAGAAAACTTTTCATATTTTGATACCCACTTTGTCCTTTCAAACAAAGTCACATAAAAAAAACCCCAGGTGCATGACAAAACAGTTTGTGGATTGTCTGTTAAGTGGGAATTATTATGATTTTATTTAACATGCACTGCAGATAAGATTTTTTTTTGCCAAGGAGCCAAAAAATATTCTAGACCAAAGCCCTTCTGCATCATCAGTATTAGAGAAGAGAACCTGTGTAATCATGAGCTATACTTACCTTCATTCTAAGTTCATTTTAAATTCCTTGAGTCATGTAAAGAGGTCATAGTGCTAATTAAGACAGGGCCATTTCCCATCTTCAAAAATCTTTACCCAAACATCTTTTAGACATCTAGTTGGGAGCTGGTGTGTCTCCTCCAGGCCTAACTACACCATGCAGTGAGGTAACACACAAGAGTGTCTAGGAAGCAAATCTAAATGGCACTACGCAGGGTTGTGTGTGGTAACTAGCTCAGGTCAAGAAGATGTGTCTGCTGAGCACAGGTCAGGAAGATGTGTCTGATGAGCTCAGGCACCACACTGGAACAATGTGCCCGTCTTGCTTCTGAGACTGACTGGCTCAAACACATCTAGCATGACATAGTCTCTCAAAAATTTTCAGGAGGCAGGTGTCCTTCTTATTCTTTCAAACCCCCTTCCAATCAAAAAATAATCCATGTCCAACAACAGACATAAGTCAATAAAGCAAGGACAGCTTTAGGATGATTTTGTGAATCATGGTTTAACAGATCTAAAAAAGCAGCAGCATTATCGTGCATTATAATTCAGCTGACAGGAATCGCATCTTCTTCACTTGATAAGTCTCATCAAAATCAGAAAGATCATAAGGATTTTAAGCCCTGATATCCCACAGAGACCAACTGCTGAGACTACACTGTCACACTAAAAATCAATAGATGTGCTTTCATAGCCCCCTTTCTACTCTGGTGCTACTGGTTGCTGAACTTGAGCTTCATTTTGCAGTCCTGTGGTAGGATATTCTAACAGGGGCAAAAACACAGAGAAAGAAAATTACTTACCTGCTCATGTTTGTAAACACTGCTTATGATTTTCTGCAATCCTGACCTTTAGCCAGTAAGCTGCATTGCACACCAGTTTTCAACAATGAGCATTTTATAGTTACATACACACTGTGCTAAAGAGCTGATAGTGTAATTTTCAACTTCATACCGAATACACGTCTTCTTTTTAAAGCAAGAAAAACAGTTTTTGATTTGACCTGAGAAAACAAACAAATACAAAATATAATGAAAACAGCACTGTATTTTTCTTCTAACCACAGCATAGCTAAACAAAGTCAGACTTGCCACAGACTGGCCAGATCAAATGCAGAAGTTCCCAGTACTCTGTCTCCATTGGGATTAGACCAACAAAAAGTAGAAAAAGCCACACTTCTAAGATTGAAACTGCAGAAGACAAAGGTTCTGCCACTCTCATGAAAAAGTCAAGGAGCTGAGCACACAAAGTGATCTCTCCACCTGAGCAACCACCAGCTCAAAGTCAAGACACATAACAAAGAAGGACTTCAAAACTTTTCCAGTCATTCAGCACACAGCAGGACTTAAGGTACAACTCACCCTCTAACCTTGAATAGCAGAAAATCAGATTACATAAGGAGGATCATAACACCCTTAGAGTACTCTGATCCTAGAACAATAAGAATTCAGGTGATTCACTCTGCATGTAGGCATCCACAGTACAAACATTGAAAACGGCAAAAATGCATAGTCTGGAATGTTTTAATTTCACACATCAAACTTCATGTAAGTCTATTCACTTTATTCCTAGCAGCCATGTAGATATTTTCCTGAGTATTAATCATAGGATCTAATCTTAATGCGAGTTTTAACCAAGCCCTGAAACCCTGAAGAAGACACAGGTAAAGTCATTTATGTTTTAATGCAAAGGAACTAGAGAGAGTATTCAGGAAAAGTAATCCTAATTCACTTTTTAATAAGATTAGTTAAACTGCATTAAGTTGGCAAGTGAATGCTTTTACTCAGAATGAAAGTGGCCTTAACTTGGTTTAGTTTAATTTGCTTTGGAAGAAGCTCAGGAATTAATCTGATTTAACTAATCCACCTTAAGTCCATTAATTACTTCAGATTCTTGAGTTTTCCTGTGCAGACAAAACCACTTTCACCTTAATTGTCAGAGCCTGAGCTTGCAGATCTAGATGGAGCAGCTTAAGGAGCACATTCCAGATACAGGTTAGAATCTCCATGGCAAAACCTCATTAAATTATTCCGTGATCTTAATACAATTCTATTGCAAAACAAAGGAGATTAATCACCTTCAGCGAACAGGTCATGTGTACACTAAACACAACAGACTCATTTCAGGCTGGCTCACCAGGTATTCTGTTGCTCAAGAGGCTTCCAGCTGACAGTGGTTGGAGGTTTTGTGGGTCAGATTGTTTAATCAGTTGAACTGGTACATTGAAAGTACCAAAAATGTATCTCAAAAGGAAGAAAATAAAGAACTTTTTTTCTCTGACTTTATATTTGCATTGGCCTCCTATCCAGGTTTTTAAGAGTTTCTCCTAGAGCAGCTAATATGCAAACAGGAAAGATACCCTGAGGCAGAAACTTTTAGGTGGCCCTGGGGCAGGAATACATCACCTGGTGCAGGTATGAGCCTACTCAGTATTTTCAAAGCTTTTGCATCTATCACCTAAAGGAAGGTCAAATAGATTGATTATTTTGCCATTCTTCAGAGGATGGAATTTACCATTAAATTAGGGGAAATCTGAACAAGTGACACAAATGCAAATGGAAATTCACTCAAGGAAAGAGAGGCTGAAGTCAAGCCTGCTGCAGTTACTCATTTGGGTTTTGTGACACTTGTCAGTCAGGTATCACAGGCTTGCTTCAGGGAGCATGAAGACAATGGCCTTGCTCTTGCCAGCCCAAATATTACCTGTAGTTTTCACCTGAAAATGCTTGAGGGATAACTCACATATCCACACTTCTCATGGTCTCAGCCCTCTCAGGGAAGGGCTTTTACTCTCCCTGCCTCTACATCTTCTCTGACCCCAGAAGGCAGTACTGAGTGCAACTGAGGCCAAGCCACTTCTCTTTCCAGAGGAGCTGTTTAACTTGGATATGGAGCAGAATTCTGGGGCAGGATATACCAAATCTGTTCTGGTGTTCCTTCTGGCCACCAGAAAATGGGACTAGTAGGTGCAGATTCCAGGACAAAACTCAGAAAAACACAGGGACATGGTAAAGACACCAAACCAGATCTACTCTTAGCAGGAACACTGTCTCAAGCCCATTCATGGCATGCTGGTCTCAGCCTGCATTCCTCTGCCTACCAAAGCCAATGAGCTGATGCTCAAAACATAACTAATGACACATTTCACCACTCAGAGGGGTGTATTACCTACTCAACTACAGACTGAACAGTGTCTCTTATCTGAGCATTGCCACATACTCTCCAGCCAGTTAAAAACATCACCAGCCACTGGTTGTGACAGGCTGAATGGGAGAACTCCTCTAATCCCACTATGAGCTCCTACATCACCATGAGGTTAGAGAGATGCCTTGTTCCTGGTTTGCTGAATATGCACAGCAATTTCTTTCACTGCAGAGTCTGCCTAGGTGCTCTCTGAAGGTGCAGAACTGATCTACATTTTGACTAACACCTTTTGGCTAAATCCAGTTGCCACAGAACTGAAGCCATCATGACCTAGTGCCAGCCAACAAAAGTAAACTCATTTATTCATCTAGGAAGTTAACTCTAGAATTTTGTACCAGGCCGGGAAAAGAAATAATTTTGTGTTGTTAGCCTTCTCCAAGATTAAACTTCTACAACAGCAAAACTCTAAATTTAGCAATGAAAATACTTTTTATTTTAGGGCATATTTATGACAGTAGAAACTGCTATCTTAAACACACACAAGCAAGTGCTATTGCTGGGGTTTCTTTACTGACTTAGAAAAAGACACATTTTCTGCTAGCCTGACATTAAAGCAACAAACTAAGAACCTCACTCACCCTGTAAATGAAATATATTGACCATAAAAGCCAAACTCCATGATTAATAGAGAAATAAAATCTTATGTCTTAATCATATTATTACCTGACTGTCAGTTACAGCAGTGAGCTGCTTTGGGCTGGAGTAAAGTTAATTTTCTTCACAGTAAATAGGGTGGGGCTGGGGTTTGGATTTGTCCTGAAAACTGTTGATAACACAGGAGTGTTCTTGCCACTGCTCAGATGTGCTTACACAGGCCTTTTCTGCTTCTCACACCACCCCCTCCAGTGAGTGGGCTGGGGGTGCACAAGGAATTGGGAGGGGACACAACTGGGACAGCTGGTGATACAGCCAGCAGACCACAGGGGTATTCCATGCTGTGTGCCATCAAGTTCAGCATACAAAGCTGGGGAAAGAAGGAGGAAGGGGAAAAGATTCTGAGCTTTGGTGTTTGTCTTCCCAGGTAACCACTAGATGTGATGGAGCTGTGTTTTCCTCAGGATGGCTGAACACCTGCCTGCCCGCAGGAAGCAGTGAATTAATTCCTTGGTTGGCTTTGCTTTGCTTGTGTGTGCAGCTTTTCTTTATCTATTAAACTGTCATTATCTCAACCCATGAGTTTTCACACTGTTACTCTTCCCATTCTCTCCCCCATCCCACCAGGGAGGAATGAGTAAGTGGCTGTGTGATGTTTAGCTGCTGCCTAGGGTTAAACCACATGGGAACACCCATTCTGCAGCAGGTACCCCTTGAAGCATGAGTGGCTGTGCACAAGGTCATGGTGGAGCTCCTAAAAATGTGTGGCCACGGATAAGCCCAGAACAGAGCAGGTACACTCCTGGAGAGACTGCAGCCATGGGTGAGGCCATGTTGGAGCAAGGTTACTGCTGAAGGGACTGTGGCTGTTGGTAAGGCCACGCTGCAGCAGGTGCATTTCTGAAGGCTTTGGGGTCCGTGGATAAGGCCAGGCTGGAGCAAATGCACCTCAGAGCAACTGTGGCTTTGGAGAAGTCTGTGGCATAGAAGGTGCACCCCTGAAGAGTCTGAGGCTTATGGATAAAGCTCCACTTGGAGCAGGTACAATCCTAAGGGACCAAAGTCTGTGGATAAGTCCAAGCTGGAACAGGGGCAAGGGGAGGAGTGTTTTGCAATGTTAAACCCAACGGTCTAGTCCAAAGGGAGATTGAAATGGAAATACCTTTAAATTGTTATAAGCCATTATTTCAGTTGCATGTTACAGGAACTGCTGTAGCAGAAAACACTTGAACCAATGGAGGGTGAGCCATACAAGAAGCAGAGCAAGTCCAGCAGTGATGGGACCCAAGCTGGCTTTCTTGCCCAATAAATCCATGCAACATTTCACTTCTCCTGTCCTGAGTGACTACCATAAGCAGCAGACAACAGGAAAAGAATGCTCACAGTCTGCAGCAAGATATTGCTGTATTTACATGTGAGTGGTAGGTAAGAGAGCATCTCCATAACCGTCTTGTGCCTTGACACTCTCCAGCCCGTCTTCTCCAGCTTTTAAATGGAAAAAAAAAACTAGAAGGAATCCACAATTAACAAGATTTTCTAAGTGTCTGTATTTAGCATCTCCACAAGAGAGAAGAATAATGGTGAGGGTCTTTTCCACAAGAAGGAATAAAGGTGAGGGAAGAGCCTCTCAAAAGTGCTGTTACAGATGGATAATTCACCATGCATGTTCTCACCCACAATGACTATTTGTCTGTTTTCAAATAAATTTTAGATAGATATATAATGATGACATAATGCAACATAGGGTTTCATACTAAGACCACATTAAGCAAGAGAGAGATATACAGGAATTTGCTACATTAAGTAACTCAGATGCTATGACTTCTCACAAATTTTAACAGAATATAAACTCAAGACACAAAGTGAAGATCTTTTGTTTGTTGCTTTTTTCTGTGCCAGGCCCAAAGGCCCACAGGACCTGTGGTTGTGGAGGCAGTGGGCTCTGCAATGCAAAGAAATAACTTCACTCATACTGTTTTTGTACTCTTTCTAGGGAAGAGTAAAAACACAGGTCAGTCACTACTGCCACAAAATCTACTCCAGCACAGCTGTGAACCTGTAACGCAGCTGCCAAAGTAAATGAACGAGAATCAAATCTCAGTTCAAGTCCTGGATGATATTGAAGCTACACTGTGTGAAAAAGCCTTCCTAGTCACCTTCTTAGCAGTAGCTCCTACCTTCATCCTTTGATCAGCCTTAGCACTTTTCCCTATAGCTTAAGGACTACAGATCAGCTCCCCAAAGTGCCTAACGCCCACAGCCATCAGCCTCCTTCCTGCCTGTGCCTAAACTCACTGGAGCTTCTGAGCCTTTTCTTCCATTGCCTTTCTAGATCTCAGATTTGCAAAGGTATCAACATAGTTTCTGACCAGATATTTTCCAGACCTCCTCCCTTCCATCATAACCCATACTGATGATGCACCTTCTCATGGCCCATTTTCCCTACCAGCAATCTTTTTTCAGCATCTCTTACAATCGTATTTCTTTTACCTTCAGTTTTTCCACATTTCTTGAAAGATGCTACCTGCTTCCTGGCTCTCCCTTTTCTCCTCCATGCTTTTTGGTACTTACAATTTCTTCCTTTTCTTTTCACAGATCGTTCAATATGCCCTTTTCTCCCCTTTCTCAGAGGCTGTGAATGCTTCTGTTCTCCACTCATCCTACACTCTGATCTTTCTTTCTTACATTTGATTTTGAAGCTTCATTCCACAAAAACTAAACAAAAGGCAGAAAAGAAAGCAAGCGCTAGTAAAGCCCTGATCAGAGCTCCATACATCCTCCAGTAAAGTTTAGCTCTAGTGGCCTTTAAGGAGGGCAAACAGATCCTATTCAGGTAACACACCTGGAAGAGGAAATGACTGCACTCAGCTGTCTCAGCTCTCACATCACTGTCAGAGAGATACTGCTGTGCTGCACGAAGCCAGGTATTTCTCTCAGTGCAGATTATAAACACACGAATATGCAGAAAAACCTTAACACAGGACAAAACTACTTAATATTAGTAAAGCATTCTGGAAAATAAATTCCCAGAAGACTAATGCTCTTCCAGGTGTGTGGCCTGCAGCATAAGCCCTTCAGGTATCCAGCTGAGGCACTCAATAACTGCTTTGAAAGACGCTCCTGCCCATGGTGAATTATCGCTTAATTAGATGGAGCCAGGATATTCTATCACATGAGCAATGCTTTATGAATAAAATCAAGTGTATCCTGCTTTCTAAGCATTCATCTCACTGCAGCACAAAACCTGGGGAGTGACAGTTTGCTACCAGGAGGAAATCTACCCAAAAGAGATGTCTCTTATGTTTCAAAAAAGAGTGCAGCTATAAACAGTTCAAGCAACTCCATAGTCTGCAGTGCTGTCAGTCATAAATGCTTATGTGGTGCTGGAGCAGAGAAAAGCTCCAGTCAATATCAGGACCCTACTGTGATGAGCTGCATCGATGTGGGAAAACAGCCCAGCCAGAGTTTCCCCACAAAAGAGCTCCATGGGCACTCCCCCACTATGCTCACTCTAATGCCCCAGTAAGGAGGCCTTTATACTAATCCACTTCCAAACTAGCTCCAAGCAATTTCAGAAGGATCCTCTGTTTGGATTAAGAATGGCCACATGAGGAGTCGGTGCAAAAAAAGCTGGCATGCTTCAAAGTCACATTCTAGATTGTTTTGAAACAACTTTCACATAAAAATGTATACTTTAAATATAAAATCTATGCCTTGAAGGATTTATTATCCAAAAATCCAATTTTGCAAACACTTAAACACCTTCTCAGCTTGTGATACATAATTAAATCCTTCCTGTGTGTTTTAAGAAGCTTGCATAAAGTTTCATGATCTAAAATGGTAGGAACAGTTTTTAATTTCTGAGTTAATTGGAGGTGATCTCCCTCATGTCAAACTCCTAACAACAGGTCAATAAATGCAGTAGGAGGTCTTTTCAAGCAACATTTAAATTTCCAGTTCATAAGAGAAGACTCTAAAATCAGCATACACTTGAGTGAATATTGCACTTCTCAAGAGGATAAAATCACTTATACTTCCCACATTTCAAATGCTTTGCTAGATCAAATTCTATAAAGACACATGTTGACACTTTAATTATTTGGTTAGTCCAATAATTACTAAGAGCTTTCTATACAAAATTGGCACAACATTAATTCCTTGGTTAATTTAACTCTTAAGAAGGTAGTGCAAAGGGCAAACAGAAGGATGAAGGAAGGTTGTAAATAATACTGCTGCTAAAAGGTTTAGTAACTCGTGCAACACGGGAAAAGTCCTACAAACAATACCTAAAGAAATATTTTGTGATAGACAGATAGATAGATAGATGGATGGATGTCCAGGGGAACTGTGATAGTAGTGCAAATAAATCCAAAGATCAATTAAATAAATAGAATAGAATACCTTGGGTTGGAAGGGAAATTAAGGATTATCTAGTTCCAACTCCCCTATTCCTTTCACTAGACCAGGTTGCTCAGACCTCCATTCAACTTGACCTTGAACACTTCTAGGGATGGGAAATGCACAACTTACTCAGGCAATTCATTCTAGAGCCTCATCACCCTGACAGTAAAGAATTTCTGCCTAATATCTAATCTAACCCTACTCTATTTCAGTATGAAACTATTCTCCCTTGTCCTGTCACTACACACTCACATAATAGTCTCTCTACATCTCTCTTGTAGGCTCCCTTCGAGTACTGGAAGGCTGCAATTAGGTCACTCCAAAGCTGCCTCTTTTCCAGGCTGAACAAACCCAATTCTCTTAGCCTTTTCTTGCAGGACAGGTGCCGCATCCTTCTTATCTTGGTGTCCCTCCTCTGTACTCACTCCAACAGGTCCATTTCCTTCCTGTGCTGAGGACCCCAGAGCTGGATGCAGTGCTCCAGGTGGGGTCTCACTGAGAGGAGTAGAGAAGAGGAAACCCCTTCCTTCCCCTTCTCATCATGCGGCTTTGGATGCAGGCTGGTGTGGGATTGGCTTTCTGGGCAGCAAGCCCACATTGCCAGCTAATGTCCAGCCTCTCATCCACCAGCACATTCATGTCCCTCTCACTTGGGATAGAGAACAGAGATGTTGACAAAGAAAACTGATTCCAGCCTCATTCAGTATAGGGTTGAGGGCAGCAACCATCAAGTGTCATGAATGGGTGGCACCATCCACACAAGAAAGTAACTGAATGGAGAGCACAAATGGTGCACTAATTCCACTGAGCCTCTGCCAAAGGTGCTGACTAGATGAAGCTGCTGCTCTCCAAAAGGAAGCCCTGAGCAAATGCAGTCAGAGGCTCTCTAATAATGAGCGGGAGATGGACTGTACAACGTTGAATGTGCAAACACTGAAGGCAAATGTGGATGATGTGCACTGGGCTATTTATGTTTCTGCAGCACCTATCACCACTGATGTGTCATGTGAAACCTCCTTTGAAAACTAGTAATATACTGGAAACCAAGAACTTAAAGAAGGCATATGTAATTCATCTCTTCTATAACATTAAATACGTGACATTAATAGCTCCCACACAATAATAAAGTATAAATTCCTCAGCCCACCCTGGAGAAGAGTAGCTAGCCATCTGGTTGGCCCCAGTGCCTGTCTCCAGACCAAGCCACCAGGCCCCCACATTTTCATTCCAAACCTCAGTTCTCAATTATATAGACCACAGGTGATTGAAGATGCTCAAGCCTTTGAAAAAGATGAGAGGAGAATAAGTTCCTACAGAGAACAGGATGAGAATCCTATTTGCTACTCAGTGCAAACTTTGAAGCTGAGGCAGTAAAAGTAAGTGGGGAGCGACACTGGAGGGAGACTGCCCAGAACACAGAGACATTTAGGCTCTGGTTGATAAAGGATAAGTGTGGTTACCCACTTACTTGGACTAATGGATTCTGTGTGTGTGTGTGTGTGTGTTTGTAACATTTCCTTCCATATTGGCAGACAGCTGTATGGCCTTAAATTTTGCTTGGCCTTGTTTGGCTGGTTAAGTTTGTCTGGAGCTGTCTACAAGGTGGCTTGGGAAAACCCTCTGAACTGAGCAGATAGTAAAAACTTTAGTGTGACAATGACAATTGTGGACTTGCAGGCATTTTTAGGAGACCCAGTGCTGAAGGTACTTCTTGCTACACTGCTAATGACCCTGATTTGCAGTTGCTACCATTACTGCCAAGCCTTGGAAAATGTGCTCCCTGTGACAAATACAAATCAGTGTTTCTCTCACAAAGAGCAGATGGATGAGCAGTATCCTGGGACTCAAGGCAAAGTCTGAGGCATCACATCTGGGAAATTTCTTGTTATTTTTCCTTTCCCTGTTCCCATAATTTAGGGACAGCTTAAATGAAACCAGGCAAATACTGACATAACCTAAGTAACCATGCTGAAAGTCATATGGTTACGCTGCTTTACTGGTAACACTATAAACCGACGTTTTTTTGTCAGTCGAAGCAACTGTTGATGCTTCTTGTTTCCCTTCAGTGGTGATAAATGCCTTTGTTTCTCAGCATACTAATTCATACTGAACCCTCCAGGGTACTGAAGCTAAATCAGCCGGGACTGGAAGAAGAAAGAGGGGCAAGAGCTGCAATTCCAGAGGCCACTGGATTTAGTATGGTAGTCTCTGTCCTAGTTTACACTGTGTAATCTTTTGGTTTCCTATAGTGGGAGACACCCTGGACCAGCTGGTTATGAAAGTAAGTTGGGTTTTTATCTCACAGTCTACAGATGCCCATCTTGGATAGAGGAGCCACCACTCTCCAAGTAAGCCTTACCTTAAAACAAGCTTTTGTTATTTATCAGGTGTTGTTCCTCATCAGCTATGATCCAGGTTTCTTTGGCTTACAACAGCTCTGCCATGCATGTGCTTTTCCTGGGAACTTCTGCCAGCAGCCGCACAGAAACAGCCTGCATGAAAAATTCATTTGCACCAAATCTCTGCAGCATTTATTTTATTAAAGCAAGCGCTGGTATACTCAACCAGTTTAAGCCACAGATGGGAGGTTTTAGGCAATCATCTGCAAGATTAGGAAGAAAACCAAACACATATCCTGCTTATGCATTTCTGAATGTAAAATAAATAAAGAAATAAATAAAAAACTCCAGTAGCATAGGAACAGAAAAAAACAGGTCACCAGTATCAATCAACTATTTTATCTACTTCTGTAACAGAACATGGATATTTATCTGGGATGAAAACACTTTGCTATAGAGTCTTCTTTGATTAACTCATCACATAAATCCTCTTTTACAGGAATTTTCAGGAGGTATTGAAAGCATTATCAGAAATTCCAAGGCTAGAACTGTCAGGAACTACAGTGTTGGGGAGCCTCAATTGAACAAGGCAGAGTATAACAAGTTGAAAACCCATCAAATTAAAAAATTTTTATTAATTTAACTTTCTTATAGGAAATCAAAACTCCAGTTTGTTTCTAATCCTTCTCTTGCTGATCAGAAAGGCATCTTCCCTTCAGAACGTTATTTTTTATTTCTTTTCCTGCTATGATTTCCCTAAGCACCTTTGCCAATTGGATGTCTCAGGTCAGATGGATTTTCAAGAATGACTGGACTGCTGATAAACTTTAAGCTTCCTATAGTCTTAATATTGCCTCAATAATTGTATATCCCTCATAGATCCAGAAATAAATATAATTTTTCACAGAGGTGATAGCATACAAAGAAGATCCAAATTGATTTGCAGTCCTGTGGATGATGAGAGTGTATCCCACAGACTGAAGAAGGAACAATGCTGTTTTGGAGCTCCTAGGAAACCTACAAAGACTGTAGAAACACCAGGAAAAGCCATTAGACCCTTGCAAGGAAAAGAAATTTTATGTGTTGTTGCTACTAATGGACCAAAATAAAAATGAATAAAATTAGAAATAAAGTTTTGATAAGATGCTCTCAGTTTTTATTTCAAATTTCTTCCAGTTCCTAAATGTAGCTTTTGTGATGCTAATCTATATTTTAGCAGCTACACAGCATTTTCATTAAACAATCTCCTGTCTTAAAAAATATTTACTTCATGTGTAAAATAAAACAAACATATCATAAAGCTGGGAAGGTCTCCATTTTTTGTTTCTATATGAAAATCTAACTGTTTTATGTGGTTGTTTTATTACAATACCCCATGGAAGCCACACACTGGTTGCTGAATGCTCCCATTCTGCCCCACACATTGTGCTCCCTGGCTGTATTTTCTCTTCCATCATTAAAGATCTTCTCTCAGAAGGGATGAGACTGTCACAGTCCCATTATGGGGGAAGGAAAATATGAGCCAACAGGGAAATATTTTTGAATCCAAAATATAACTGATTTGAATTAAATGTTCCATATTCAAGAGTTTTGACAAAAACTTTTTTTTTTCAAGACAACATAAACAAACTAAAACCTCCATAGATCTACACTCTAAAATTTTGTCAATAATGTATCTGGCAATGTATCAACAATGTAAAGAATCTATTAACAAGGTAAAGGTTTGTCTACAAGGGTCTAAAGGCACGTTGCCAAGAGGATGGAGCCAGGCTCTTCTAGGTGGTGCCCAGCAATAGGACAAGAGGCAACAGCCACAAACTGATGCAGAGGAAGTTCCACCTGAACACAAGGAAGAACTTACTGGCTGGGTGACTGTGCACTGGAACAGGTTGCCCAGAGAGATTGTGAAGTCTTCCCCACTGGAGACACTCCAGAACCATCTGGACACAACCCTGTGCCATGTGCTCTGGGATGGCCCTGCTCGAGCAGGGAGGTTGGACCAGGTGACCCCACTGTGGTCCCTTCCAACCTGACCCATTCTGTGATTGGTAAACCATGAAGCACCACAATGTTTGTCCATATAAATGTCTTATGTAAGTGTAGGAAAGCTAGAAATCCCCAAATTCAGTCATAATCAACCCAGATATTTCTGCAATATCAATAATACTACAGAAATTCTTGCTGTTACAACCTAAGTCATAGTAGGTCAAATTTAATTCACTCAGACAGAATTTTTCATCCCCTAGGAACATCTGTGAGAGGGGCTGATGGAAAGAGACAAGTATCCCATGCCTTATTCTGTTTTCTTCTACTAAACCAAATATATTTACCTAAGGTAGGTAAATATCAGCATAGTAAAACCAGAGAGCCACTGCAGCCAGGGAATGCTAAATCTTTGCTTTCCCCAGAAACAGAGCAAACAGGATCTGTGAGAAACAGCAAATGAATGACTCAGATTCTCCAGGGTAAAGCAAGCATGCCCTCTTAGTGTGTGCCCCAAGTCTTTGGGGCACTAAAAGCTTTCTTCACCACAGCATTCCAAGTGAGAAAAGGTGTGATACTGCAAAGAGGGTGAAGAATGGTAAATTTTGAAGGAATGATGTCATAATAACCCTACTAAGATTCCTTGCCTCTGCTAGTGCTACAACCACGTGTTCTTAAAAAAAAAAAGATGCATTTTTTATTCTCTTGTGTTTTTTTAACATATATACTGCTTGTTTCTCTCTTCCCACACACTTTGGCAGGTAGTTTCTTTCCCTTATTTTGTTTCTCTTTCATCTGTCGGTTTTCAGGAACAAGAACTGTGTTTGTGTTTTGAATTTATAGCACAGTAAGAACATATCAAATTTAAAGCCATAATCTAACATAAAGACATTAAATCACCACAAATAATAAAAGGCTGATACAAATTTTCCTAGACTGCATAGCTGTAAATGCAAGAAATATGAGTCAAGATTAAGTTGTAGTGGCATTATGGCTGTCTCAGTATAGACTAAAGAGAGATGGAACACCTGCTCTGATCTTCACGAATTGAATTTCAGCTCCTCTTTAGATTTTGAGTTCTCATTTGCATTAGCAAAGGATACCATAGTTAATGTAAATTGGATATTTATTCACATAGCAGAGTAGAAAAAGTGCAATATGCCTGCACACAATTAGTGCAAGCAACTGTGCTACCAACAAGAAGACACAAAAGACACTCTAATTACAAGAAGCTACTACTAAGGAACTTCCAAGTCAATGCTATAGTTCCCATGCTTAAGCAGCACATAGCCAATGGCATTACTTTAACACTTATTTTCAGGAACTACTAATAAACCAGTAACGGGCAAATACTAATTTTTCAGGTACAAAACAGTAGCCAGATGACAGTCATATCTTTTACACTGAGGCAGTGGGAAAAGCAGAGACTGTTTGACTCTGTATTTCTGAAAACAGTTCTGAGAGCTCTTGCTCTCCAGCAGACCTGAGTTAACATCTTTTCACCCTCACAGATGGCTCACAATTCCCTGTCTACAGCAAATCCTTGTCCAACACCTGTACATGTATGTGGTTGTGAACAGGTAGACAAGCCGATGTGAAACATACTAAAACTCCTGCAAAGCAATTCATCCTTTTGCTTCAGTTATTCATCCAAAAATAACAAATACGTGCAGATTTCAAACACATCATGCAGGTCAGAATTGGCAGGAAGGCTCTGATAAGTCAGTGAAACAGTGAACAAAATCTTTTCTAGAACAAAAGTTACCTTAAGATAACTTCAGAAGACTTTTTCATATCATCTTGAGATGAGACACATTTCTTTATTCTCAGTTTATTTCTCTGTGGTGGGTCCATTCTGAAGCACAAGCAAAATAGCAGCCCCACAGAGAGAAAAGGAAAAAGAAAGGGAAAGTAAATGTCTTATTCAAGGAACAGAGATACTTAAACAATGACCAGAGTATCTGGCATTCATAAGAATTATTATTCATAAGAATGAATGCTGAAGGCACACTTTTGATCCAAGTTATTTAATCATATTTAAGAAAGATTGAGACAGTTATCAAAGTTATCATATATAATTACTGCCATTTTCATGGAAATAGAGTGTTCATGAAGTCATTTGACTCAGCCAGTCCTTCTTTACTCATAATCAAAATGAGTAAAAACACGGTTTAACAATGAAGAGAAGCCTCTCCCCACCACCACCAGATTATTGCTCTTGAGCACCCCAACAGGTCTACACACACTTTTGTCTTTACACTTTAGCAATAACACAGCTGTTCCCCAAATGTGTTCAACAACTGTTCTCTAATGCCATCAGTTTCGTAGTTTAAATGGATCCTAAAATAGCTGGAACATTATGTCCTTTACCATTCTATCTTCTCGCCTGGCTGCCAGATTGTTCTCTTTTCCTTTTTTTGATGGATTAAGTAGAACCACAGCAATTTGTTGATTTGAAAACTAAGCAATCCCTTTAAACTGTCTCTGGGCTCATCTACTGCTATCACTGACTCTACCTGAATTCATTTTGGAGCCTGCATTACAAAAGCTTTATTCATGAGGGATTTGCATATGCAAGCAGTGCTGATGAATCCAATAAAATAGACTCATTTCATATCTGGAGACAACTTTACAGATTTACTTTTGGTTCAGCTGCTGGCACTGGCCCCATTCACTTTTCTTCTTTCCTGTCTTTTTAGGGGCACAGATTGATTCTGCAAACATTTTATTTGTAAGCGATGTCCTTTCACCGGTGCCCCTCTCAGTGGACTGCACAGGAATGCCAGCAATTGCTCTAGCTTTGCACTCTTCCAAGCTTTGTCAGCAGCAATGGGGCTCTGCTCAAGCACCAGTGTGATTTCTCTGGAAACCAGCAAAGAAAATAGGCCCTATTCCATTGCCAGAAACCAGGACAAAATTAATTAACAAGAGATGTGACGCTAGAAAAACATTCTTCTCTGTGACTTACAAGCTCCCTTCTGCTCCATTGAGAGGTGTGTGGGACAACAGGCCAGCTGTTAAGATTTGTCTATGATGGTCCTTCACTCAGGGGGCATAACTAGAGTTGTGTGGCACTCTCTCACACAGGAAGATGAAGAAAACCCAAATTTCTTACCCCAGAACCTCTAAATGAAGCAAATCTTGCACTGGGTACAGTAGGGAACATCAGCAAGGTCAGATCTGTCTGCCTCTTCCCTTTGTTCACCAATAGATGGTGGCAAAGGCCCCCTCCAAAGCTGCCACTGGACTTGCACAGTTATTTTTTTCAATTCCTCTCATAACATAGAAAACAGGGAAGGCAGATGCACACATCTCCTTTGCAACTATCGCCTATAAACAAGTTGATAATTTTGTCTAACATACCTGTACATAATTACTCTGTTAATGCCAGCTTTCTTTATCTTCGGATATAAACATATTTGTTCCTTCTTTTGTAAAGTAACAGTAGTGTTTCGCTTTAATTTCACACAACAGAGCATAGAGAGGAACATCAAAGCAAGCTCTTCTAAAATAGGTTAAGAAATGGTGCTTGCTCCTAAGAACTCAGCATATATCTGCCTGAAAGGGAGGAGGGACCAAAGAAGAAAGTGATTTCAAACTCATGTAGCAGAATGCAGCATTTTGAAGAGCAGGCTGCTCTCTTCCGAACTGACAACAGTCAGGGCAACTTCACATCATTTCACAAGGCTCCACAGAGCTGCCTGCCACTCTTGGCCACCCGTGTCAGGCTCAAGAGAGTTCTGACGGCTCAGGGGAGCCAAGTATCAGAGCCTTGCAAAGCAGTATTTGGTGGTAAAAGTAGTAAACACTATTTTATTTTGACTGCAAGGCTTTTTAAGCATCATGGTTGTGCTTCAGGGAGTTGTGCAAGAAACCTACCTCTACCTGCCCTAGGAAGTGAGCAGTATGGGTAGAGCACTAAGGGTGGCTGCAAAGCCACCAGCTTGCATGGTACAAAAAGCAGGAGCTCTGGATATTTGCAAAGTACCTGTCACAACTCCACCTGAAGTAAACCAGATGTGCTGTCCCAAATACATATCACACAATAATATCCTGCCTAGCCTAATATGACTTTGTTTGCACTTCATGATTATATTCACCACCTCATCTCATGATCCTGTGTAAGGTTGCCAGCAAATGATTGTCACATTCCACATCAGCTCTTGACAGATGGCCAAGATTTTTAATCTTTAATTTAAGAACAAAGACCTTTGAGTTCCTTGGGTTCAAATTGGTTTAAAAAAAAAGTGATTTTAGTCTATTTGTTGTCAGGTTCACCTCTGAACACACTGTGCTAGCCTCTTTTATCACATACCTTTGTAGACACTTCACAAAGATTTTTCTGTGTTTATGTAATTCACATAGATGCTTTTTAGTTCTTTGCTTATTTGCAGTAATTCTTCTCCAGGCTGGGGATCTCTGATCAGCTTATTTGTTTAAGTATCAGTCTGTCAGTATAAATAACCCCTCATGCGTCAAGTTTTCCATCTTGAAAATAAGAGCAAAAAAGATATCCACATATTATTTTTCTTATCACAAGTACAATAAAGCTTTCCCCAATATTTTGCACAGTCAATAACATTTTGATTTTTGTATGAAGGCTCTAAACTATTTTTTATAATTTATAAACCTTTTCCTTCTGAGTTTGAAATGTAGGTATTTAGAGAATCCAAAAAGATATTCCTAGTGACCCGTGAGGCTCTACTTCTTACTGAGAGGCAGAAAAAGCAGTTCTGAACCAGATATCTTTGGTGTTGTTTTAGGTGAGCTCCAGACATCCTTTACAACCTAAATTATTCTACAAATCTGTGACCCTATAATTCATTCATCTATTAGTTTACATCTCTGGATTATTTATGACAGAAGGATTATATTCCCAAGAGATAAATTCAAAACAGAGAAGGTGGATAAGTAGTTCAATTTCTGTTCTTACCAGTCCTAAGTTGATATAAACATAAAAATTTATAAGATACTCAGGTTCCCAAAAGGCAGTAAAGTGCAGGTATTAGTACTTTGCTAGGAGATTATCACAGATAACACACAAACCTCCTAACACTGAAAGGCTAAACAGTTCCTTTTTTACCTCAGCAAGCTATTCCTGTCTTATTGAGTCTTCAGTGTGAGTTTTGCATTTGTCTACATGAGGTAAGGTGGCATCTGTACTAACTTAAAAAGTGGGTGTTTAGCTGCAGGATACATTCCAGTGGCTTAATTCATGCCCTCCAGAACCAGCTTATGCTCTTTGATATCATCATGCCTTTATCTGAGACAAGAGGATGACAAGAAATTGAACTAGGATTTTTCTATTGCTATTACTTCTAGCAGCAGTGGTAGAAGCACAGCAGGTTGGAGGGAGCCCCGTTATGTTCCCAGCCACCATCTTATTTATTCTTCATTGGCTATTATAGCTTTTTGGACAGGTTTCTGATGATAAAACATATTGCTGAGGGTTTCAATACTGTGCAGTTTTTTACAGATCCAAGTGGGCAATAGTAGCAAAGAAAACTGACAATGGCCCTACCACTAAGGGAAAAAATCAAGTAATAGTTCAAACAGCTGAGCAAAAAAAAAAAATAGGTTAGGGGGTAGTGCACTGAACTGAACACTGGTCACCCTTTCTGCCACTGTACTTAAAAGATATTCCTTGGGAAGTGTGGTTTACAGCAGTTTGGGGAACAAACAACACAACAGCCTGAGGGCAAGAAGCGAAAATGCACCTTCAGAAGACCAAAGGATTCCAAAGCCACCAACTGTGGTCCAGTAAGATGATATGTAACAAAGACATATTTTACACATGGTTTTCCCACCCAGCAGTGTTTTCTGGGTCCAGACTATTGCTCCAATCTGAAAAATTTCTTCAACATCTGCTAGCTGTTTGGGAGTAGTGATGGGAGCATCATGGCTTCAGTTCATGTAGGTAGGAAAAGGGGAATGCTTGTTTATTTTTTGAAGTCAGAGCACATAATGGAGGGAGCAGCATTCAGCCTGAAGAGAAATACTGGTAACTTCAGTACACTGAGTATAATTATTTGTAAAAGCTCAGTGTTTGACCCAATGCCTATTTAAGTCAATGGGCGTTTTTCATTGACTTGGGGTGATAGATAAAATGGGCCATTAGTGCACTTTTTAAAAGCTCTGCTGAACAAATACATCACTAGGTGGTTCAGGACTTTTTTATAATGCCTTGCCTTCTCTCTCAAATACTGCATTTTTCTCTAGCCTTGTCCTTTACTGCAGCTTGTATTGTAACACTTTCACCTGCATCTCAGGAGGAGGAGAATTCTGAGCCTCTTTTCCTCTTAGCCATAACAGAGAATCTGCTCCATTAGTGTCCTCATACCACTGCAGCTCTGAACAGTAAGTGTCGCCCTGGTTTTACAGGGTTTCATAAGTTGTAACACTGTAACTGTAGTTTCTTATACTTCTTCTGTAAACATGGACCTTGTTTTTCTTAACTAGTTGGGATTGTTTTGTACTTGTAAAATTGTTTTTCATTCCTTTCCCTGGAGTAGAAAAAGACAATTGACCATATCTTTGTCCTGTAAACCTTCAGGAGTGTTGACCCTTTTCACCAATCCTTGATTGTCTTTAAAAACGTATAAAAATAAGTAAATAAAGAAGGGCAGGGCTTTTAGTCGGTCCTGCCTAAAAATTCCACTGCTACTCTAAAACCCACGTGTTTCTTCTGTTACCAGCTGTACAACAAGCGAGAAACTTCATCAGAATACACAAAGGTAGATTAGAGAACATCCACATACTGTATGCTTTACAAGCTTGAAAATATTCCACTTTTTTTTTCCTTTAAAATTCTAATTAAACTGTTTTGTTATGAAATTGCAGTTACTCTCACTTCGAAGCACAGCAGGGTGAAACAAGTGGGCAATAATTATGGATTCATCAAATGAAAAGTGTTTGGAAGTTTTCTACTCATGATGGATATTTCCCAGAGGAGGAAGAAGAGAAAAAGAAACAACTTTTGGAGAGTCATCTGCATTATGCCAAATTGCCATTCCATTCAGCCTTCTAAAAAGGTCTTATTATCTGATGGTATTATGATTTAATAGCTATGATTAGGTAAAAGTAGATACCATGGAGAAAACACAGAGCACTCAGCAGTAATAAAATATAGCAGCAATAAAATACAGCAGCCGGTTGTCATTTGCTGCCCACATACTGTAAACTTGTGGGTAACTCCATGCACGTTAAGCACCCTGGATTCAATTCACAGAGAAACAGAGCCAAAAAAAGCCATGGTCTGTAGCTGTCTGGACCAGGAATGCCTCCCACCTGCCATGGCACTGGTTTGTTTGCTTTTCAATTTTTAAATTTTCTGTTTACTTAAGATGCAACACCGTTGTCCATAGGAGGGAGCAGAGCACGAACAGGCAGGTCAATGAGAAATGCAGTTTACCCATCTGTCACTGCTGGGTAGACTAACAAATACAGATTGTTGAAACCTGTTGATTTACTTGCCATTGCATCACTGGAATAGAAATGCTCCAAACTAAGCAGCCCTTCTGCACCATCATTCCCCACAACAGCTGGAATTCCCGCACAGAAAACATCATTATTTCTTATTAGTACACAGAAGCGGTAGGTCAGCATTTCCAGAAGTATCTTGGTTCGTTAAAGACTTGCATGCTGGTGAATACCATTTTTACTTGAAACACAATATGCAGCATTTAAAAGGAAAACCTTTGAACTGAAGAATAATTTGATTTTCAGGAACATTGACAATGTTACTGAAAACAAATGTTGGAAATGAGAAATGCTCGGATGACACTGCCTTCCAGCTCCCCTGTGCCTCATGAGGCAGCAGTGAGTCACAGCACAAAGACCTGAGTGACAAGCAGCACTTGCTGACACAGCGGTATCACGATTCAAAAATATGGAGCACCACATAATTAGAAAATTAATAGCTGCTGGCACTGCCATGGTGTCTCTATCCAGTGCCAGCTGTATTTCTGCCCGTGTAAGCCTGGGGCAGTAGTGGCAGATCAGCTCCCCTGCCCCAGCAGCAAGCAGCTGGAGAAACTGGGGTGGTACTGCCGCCCAGTTAGCTGGATGCTGTCCTTTCCTCAGCCAGGATGAACATCAGTGCTGCCACCCTCGTGACCCTGGGAAGACCTAAAGGTCTGGTGAAGACGAGAGGTTCGGAGAGGAGA
>VZTZ01050764.1:0-27907 GCA_013400955.1 Drymodes brunneopygia
TTATATCCAACCTAAACCTCCCAGGCTCAGGCTCGTGCAGTTTCCTCGAGTGCTGTCACTGTGATGGCAGTGAGGCCATGGGAGCCTGCCCCTCTGCTTGCCCTCACAAGGACCCTGCAGACCACCATGAGGCCTCCCATCAGACTGCTCCTCTCCAGGCTGAGCAAACCCTCAGCCACTCCTCATCCAGCCTCCCCTCCAGACCCTTCAGCATCCTCGTGGCCTCCTCTGGATGCTCTCTAATGGTTTAATGTCTGTGTGTGTGTTGTGGTGCCCACAAGCACCCCCAGGAATCAAGGTGGCCCTGCTAGGCCACAGGAGGTCCAAGGGGTCTTTTCCAGTGCATCATTTGGTCATTAACACTCTAAATATTGCTGTGAATTCATGGCATGATTGCTGTTCTGCCACTTCTGTGGAGAGCTTGGTAAGAAGAGGCACAATTCCATCCTGGGTCTGCAGTCCCTGGCATTGCACACCAGCTCCATCCAGCCCTGCAGAGTGATTAAACCAGGAGCCATGTCCCAGCTACAGTGCTCAACATTTTTGGTGAGTGATCCAAGCAAGAATCCCTCAACATGGAGCAGTAATTAAACCCACACTCAAAGTATATTAGGTGCTTGAAGGTGTGCTGCAGACATAAAGCACATCTCAGTAAATTAATTTGTATTACACTGAGCGGAGTTTCTTGCAGAATTCTGCTGGAGAACACACAAAACATTAATATTAAACCCTTCACTGGTAAAAACCAAAAACCAGTAGGGAACTGCACTGTCAGCTCCAGGTCTTGAGAATACTTTCATCAGGGAATGGCACTGTAGTGCCAACTTTGGTGCTCCAAAGTGTAACACCAAACTTATAAAGCTTCTGTTCAGCTTTTGTCCAGTGCTATTTTGTTAGAAGCAGCTGAATTCCTTATAAAAGTGCTCAGAAACTGTCAGACTCAATAGGAAGCTGGGACCAAGCAACTGAAGGATGCTTATTCCTATTTTCCATATGAAATGCAATGCATGAACTACATCCAGCCAGTTCTTTCAGTTAGAGTTTTGGAAAAAGGAAAAAAAAAAAAAGCAAGGCAGGATCAGTCTGCTATAGCAATGACACAAGCCAACTGGAGACCTGCCAGTTACCAGGGCTCTGAAACAGACAATTATTTCACTTTTGAGTCTCATATTTTCTGCATATCTCACAAGGAGCACCCATCACCAAGCACAGACTAGTGCCCTCCTCCCTGGCTGCCCACAAGCTTCCAACTATCCCATTTGTACAGAGGAGAAATCTGTCATTCAGCTAGCAAACAGAATAATAATTAGTTTAATAACTAAGAGCGTAATTCCACTTGTTAAAGACAAAATAGCTATTTCCCCAAGTGACTGCAGCTTCATAACCACATTACTCACTTTTCCAAGCTCCTTTCCCTAGCTGTTGTGAGAAAAACTGGCACAAATCAAAGTAGCAATGGTACAATTAGATGAAAGACATGTAATATGTTGTGTAGAAAGACTTTGAATACAGCATAAAAAGAAAAAAAAAAGAGATTATTCCCTTGTTTTAAGATATGATTTTAGAGGTTGTTATGAAGACTAAAATAAACCAATTTTCCAGAAGGGATCCAAAAAATGCAGTGTTTCCCCGAGCATACTCACAATGACGGATTAAAGAGCAAAAGGAGAAGCTTCTTTCTCACAGCAGGACATGATTTAGTTAGTGCATTACTGCTGCATAAAACAGGACTGCTCCTCTGCATGTGGGAAGTTAAAGCTAGGACACATCTGCAGGACTATTCCTTTGAAACATCTCCTTTTCAATTCACAAAGCTTCCTAGCTGCCTTGAAAAAATCTCATCAGCTCAGTCAAACCACATTACCACACAATAGGTCCTCCCTGTAGCTGGACTCAAAGCTGCAATGCACAAAAATGAACCCCTTTCAGCACTGTGCCTAAAACTAAGGAAAGAAATCTGCAAAATGGTTTGTGCATTCCTTACCCTCCTTCCTCAGGGAAACCTTCAGATGCATTCACTCAGTTTCCACATGAAAGCCATGCACCCAAAAGTTCAGAAAATCCTCACTATGACTTCTGATCTCCAGCCACAAAGTGGGAACCAAGGGGGCAAACTTAAGGTCTGTAAATACAGCACTTTTTATGAAACCCAAACTGGGCTAGTTAAAAGAGATGGCACTTTGGGACAAGAGTTTGCTTGCATCTTCCAGCTGTGCTCCCTTTCCTCTGACACCCATCAGACATCAGTTAGACCAGAACTACTCCTCAAGTGCTTCATCTGCTTCTAAGCTGGAGGCTGAGCTTGGTGTAGGAGCTCTCGAAGAGAAATTAGCCTGAGCTAGAGAAGATATTTGTAAATCATGGCCTAACTCTGGCTTTCCAGCTACCCAAAAGTAACCCATACGTTCACCTCAGAGGAACTCACCCATATCTCACACTCATCATACCTGTGACTGCCATTCCCCCATAGGTATCTTTTAATTGGGGTCATTACTAGTAATATTTAGTATTTTTAAGAAGACATATCAACCTACATTTATCCATTTCTATGGTATTTTCTTAGCTTCCAGTATGTAATTTTTAAATTTAACTTCATTCAAGAAATTCAGCTTTACTTGAATAAGTGCAGTTGCTCATGAGGACACCTGAGAAACAGGTACCCACAGCAACCACCTCACACAGCAGGTCAAGGTCGCTGCTCCAGAAACTAATCCTGGTAACAGAGGTAAAAGAGAACAGCATCACCCAACGTCCAAATCTGAGGAGCATCTGACAGTTCTCAGGCAGAGGCAGGACAAGGGTAAGGCCACTGCTCACCCACCAGCCATGCTGAACATTCTGAGACACTTCCATCTTTGCAAAATGTTTGCCCACAGCAGCTCGACTATTTGTACAGCAAATGATGTCCAAATCCCACTCCCTCAGCAGGAAATAGAAAGTTAGCTTCCTACCTCTAGTTTCTAAGTCACATTATTTTAAAATGAGAAGGGTTTCTATATTTCTGATTTTTGATCACCTTCAGTTTCTATCATAGATAAAACTGAAAGCCAATGTTATCATGTGCAAACAGTATTAAATGGAAACTTGCTCATCTGAGATTCAGAAAGCCTTTCTATATTCTTTAGCTCCACTGCTGCCAATCAAAAACCTCATTACATGGGAAACTGAAGGCAAATAATCCTTGTATAACCAGTTTCTGATTGACAGAAAGTTTGTTAAACATGGCTGTACAGAGGTTCCTGGTGGGAGCTGGAGATGGGTGACCTGTGCCACTTACAAATCTGGAGTTAATACTACAGCAGTAAGAGAAATCAATTCTGAACTTCCTAAACCAGGAAATGTTATTTTTGTAATTGCTGCATTTCGGTATCAACTGGGGGCCTACAGCAGCAAACCAAGGGCAGGAGCAGCTCCTGGTGAGGCTCCCAGCCATGAGGACAGGAGTGGACACAGGGGGATGCACACTCAGCAAGCACTGGGGCACTGAGATGAGCAGATTTATAAACCAACAGCCCAGTGCCCAGCTTCCACACTGTGCACAAACCCACCTAATCCCTGTGTTTGCAGGGCTCCTCAGACCCCGCCACAGAGCAAAGCCATTTAAACAGGAGAGCCTTATTTTAATCAGTTCAGGACAGATCACATGGCCTCGTATGAACTCCTTCATGACTCTCCATGGGCAGGAGGATGGGCAGGAGGACAGAGCAGGGCATTTCCTGCAGTTTGCTGTCCCCACAGCAGCAGCTCACTGCACCAGGAACAAAGGCAGCACCCTGGGTCACTCAGGATCATCGTGTCAGCTCCTCTTACAGCTCCAGCACGAGCCACCAAACCCTGACAAACAGCCCGCCAGCTCTGCTGAGCTCCCCTCTTCCTCCTGCACTCACAGGTACACAGCAAGTGTGTGAGGCAGACCGGCCTCGTGGGCAACAAGTCAAGCCAGATGACACAATTAGGAGTTGTGGCAGATACTTCCACTCATAGCATTTCTCCTACAAAACCAAACAGTTTTTCAAGCCAGCACGTTGCAGGAGAAACTTGGAGGTAGGTTTTCTTTTCAATGGCTTCACTTTTTTTTTTTTTTTNCTTCATTTCTTGTTTGAATAAAACTCACTGCTCATTATGTGCCAGGATGTGCTACACAGAGCAGGACAGAGAATGAGCTAAAGGCACCTCAGTTCCAGCTGTGACTCTGGGGTAGCTGTCCACAAAGAGTTTTGAGGAACTCAAACTTCCAGCAGAGCTGCTACTGGAACTCAGAATGCTGCTGCAGGAATCACTGCCAGGAGGCTCCACACGATGACATACAAGCTCCTTTGTTTTTAATGAGGTCATCCCATTCTCAAGACAGACGATGATTATTTTTAAACTTCAGCACAGAAAAACCTATCTCTTTGCTGTAGTCCTAGAAAATTTGTCTGCAATCTCCACCTCACAAAAGCTTTTAAAAATAGACTCCTACACATTTATTACTCAACTTGGTGATCCAACCCTCAAACACACCAGGGCCATTCGTCACTATAGTAACTATTTTCCCCTGGGAGCATCGTCTCTCCCCGCGGGGAGGATTGCCTTTGGAGGCTGCAGGTGTGGCAGGGAAGAGGCCCTGTTTGATGATCTTGCTGGCAAAGCTTTTCTCAGCTCATCGCCACACACCTGTGCACGATGAAATGAACCCTTGGATTCCCACTCCAAGAGCAGTTTGGGGAAGATGCGATGGGAGCAGCTCATCCCCAGCAGCCAGGATCCTCAGCAGTGACACTGCAGGCAGCTCCAGGCCAAGTGACACCTCAGTGGCACCAAAACCTCCCCAGCTGCAGGGCAGCTGGACAGGGAGACTGTTGCATATGGTTTTGGCCCCTAAAAGCCCTTTTTTCCCTATCCCTCTAAAGTGTTTGGGAGACTACCCCTGGGGTGGAGTTTGTAATGATATGCCCCAGAAGGGGGTTGGGTCTCCCAAAGGTTGGTTGCCCTCTCCCATTCGTCCTACCACCTGCCCATCTCCTGTCTGTCAGCTTCAGTTTCTAGATTGGTCTGTGTTACTTGGTTGCTCATTGGTTTGTATCCCTGCCTGTATTCCCTTCTCCTCCCCTCTCCCTTCCCAGTTGGCCCTTATTCCCTTGTCCCTCCCTTGTTCCACCCCTGGCTTGTCTGTGATTGGTTTATACCCTCAAATAAAAATCTGGTGCTCCCGGAGCTCTGGGTCTTTAGAACCCGGATGCCGAGAGTGCTGCTATCTCACGTCTGTATCTCACGTCTGTGTCTCACGTCTGTGTCTCTATTATTCCGGGGCTAAGATTCCCTCCCAGCGTACTCCAGCTCTACGGAAACAGTGTCTGTCGTATAGGGAAGGCGCCGCCGACGGTGAGGGACGGAAGGGCCCGGCACCGACGACCTGTACCGGGAACACCCTCCAGGACACTTCGTGGGGCACTGGCCCGAGAGGGACCGGTGCTGCACCGGGTCCGGGACCCCCCTGGTCTGGGTTGGTCAGGCTGCTCTGGTGTTACAACGCCGCTCGGCTGCTGCCCAAAACCCTGGTGGGCAGCTGTCCGGCCAGAGCCAGCGGCACCGTAACAGGAGACCTCTACACCCAGAGGAGCAGAAAGGCCCAATTCAGGACCACTATGAGCAGAGGGGAACCATGAACAGCAATGTGCTTGCCAGGTAACAAGGAGAAGCTTTTAAGAAGTGACCACAAATTTGAGAAGCTTCTTAACTGTACTTCAAGGAGTCTAAGGAGAGATCAAATATGACATTTCAAAGTTTTGGAAGGCAGACATTATTCCAAAACCCACACAAAGGCCCAGTCATCCTAAACTTCTCATTACCTCAAACACATATCATTTCACTGACTGCCAGTGTGTGCCCTGGTCTTGCTGTGATAAAGGATAAATGGGAACAGAATTACACTCTTACAATAAAATGGGGTCAACTCTGAGGAAAAAAAAAGCATATTTGAAGCTGTTAGTGTAAATCAAACATATTTGCTTAAATTACAACATAAATATTACCAAGAGAAATGGCTTAAAATACACAACACATCTCCTCAAGCAACTCAAACTGCAGAGCTGTTTACTTTTCAGAAGTGGTTGCCTTCACTGCCATGGCTATTGAGCATCTTCCCAGCCTCCCGCAGACCTCTTTCACCTTGTATTTCCTCCTGGCCCCTGATGCTTCATGCACTGGGCCACCTCTAGGATAAGCAAGTCCAACAGCTATCCTCAGAACTTATTTTCCAAGCTATCATAATTTTAAACATTTTTATTGACACTAAAGAAGTCAGTGATGTTTTTTGGCCAGGCCTTGAAGGTAACCTCTGTAACCTCCGTAAGGTGATCTTGAGTTGCGTGTAATTTGCCAATTAGACTCTCTGCTGCTTTCACATGAGCAGCTAACATCCAAATTCTTCTTTTATACAGAAATTAGTCACATATGTCCAAGTAGATTCTCCACAAAGGAGATCAGGAGACACCAAGGACACCTGAAAGTCAGGCACCCATCTGTATTTCAGGTATTCTGAACACAAATGTATTTATACATTTGTGTTAGTCAAATAGATTCACAGAAGCATTGAGCTATGTAATTCAGAGTTTATGACCCCACCAGGTGCAAAAAGTATGCCTAGAACACCAGTACAGTCAGCTGCTTGCTTTTCTATCCACTTCTGAAAAGGCCTGCATGTTTACCAGCTCTGCTTTGCACACACTGGCAGGCTGTTCGCCCGTGTATTTCTTTCCAGTGCAGATCATTTACCTCTGGAAGCAAAGAACAACTAAGTTATTTGCAAGGAGAAGGCTATCAAAAACCACTTGCAGATTTTAGATCATTCCCAGTGATTAACAAACCGGTTCTGCAAGCAGGAGGTCAGTCATACCTTCTTAATCACTGAAATGCAAAAATTCCTGGGATAGTTCAAGGTTAAAAAGTCAGGAAACGGGAGATGAGGCTTCTCACAACATTAACTTGCCTGCCAGTCTCTATATCCTGCATGCTTTCCTGAACCAATTAAGCAGAAAAGATATAAAAGAGTAAGGTACAACTTGATGAGAACAGTACAACACTACTGAATTAAAAGCATGCAAGAGTTGGAATTTAACCATGCAACTAATTCAGACATCTTTAATTTTAAATAGCTGAAATTGGTTTTTAAGTTTGCTTTCAGTTCTTCTAGGATGAAAAGCAGCCTGGCCACCTGCACAGCCTGAGTAGATTAATTAAAAATATGTCAGCTTTCTCTTCACTTGGAAGCTCAGTTGTTCTTAAATAAGGGGACTGGTCGCTTCAGAGCATGGGGTAAATTGCCTACCAAGCATCCAAAGTAGTCAGACTAGTTCCCTGACATATTTGGGAGATTATGAACTGGAAGGCTGTCTCTGCTCTCACAGCCTGCATTCCTGCTTCCCTGAAAGGCTGCCTGGTGTGGGTGGCAGCAGTTTATATTGGCAAGATGCCTCAAGATAAGGAGGTGTATATGACAAACTCCCCCCACAATACAGCTCCTAGAGCAGGGAACCAATAGCTACTGTCAGAAAAAGACAAATATTTGAGATCTCAGCAAGGAGGTAAGTATGGAATAATTGCCCTACCTCAGCACTCAGGGACACGTGCAGTGCAGTGAGCACTGGGCTGACCATCCCGATGGGGATGATGGGGAAAAGATTTGAGAATCACTCCACAACTGGGATGACACTGAATTTACACCTCATGTACAGTGATTACAAACCTGAATTCTTTCAGAAGAAAAGCATGCTGCTGTACTTCTCACCAGCATGTTCTATCTGTGAACACCAAATGCCTCCTGCAACACTGTCAGCTCCTGTGCCCGTATTCACATGGCATTTGAAGTGACAACAGCTAACCCTACAATGGCATCACTGGACTCATCTGATCTCCCCAGTGCAGAAAACAAGCACTGCTGGTATATAAACCTATTTTGGAAGGACAAGGGAAGCACAGGAGTTTGTTTGACATGCTCATGGTTTGCATGCTGCTCCCTGGCCCACCTCCTGCTAGCACTGGGCTAATTGCTCACCCATACAGCAGCTTCAGTGGGGCTGCCTGCTTGCATTATAAATGTTCTGACTGAGCTATAGAGCTGTTTGATGGTCCCAGTCCCAAACTGCAGCAACATTAGCAGGCTCTCTGGTCTGCACCCCTGGCAGAACACAGCTGCAGGGCATCACCAGAGCATCTTCTGCTGCTTGTCCTGAGTCAGATCAGCTGCAGCCACTCAGCTCTTATGCAATGCCTAGTTCTGCACACATTACTGCATGGATCTGATCTGACATCAGCCTGCCATCCTGGAAAAGCTGGCCAGGTAGAGCAGAACCCTGCTATGCAGAGGAAACTACCAAGTCACATGAAAACCCCCCTCCCCAAGGGGCCTCAGGGCACTCTCAATGCCATTGTAAACTCAGCAGTACCAGGTATGAACAGGAGTATTTCTGGCTGCCTGCAAGAATCAGAGATGCCTGGTCAAGATGATGTCAGAGCTGTGGAGAACACAGAAGAACAAAAACCCTTCTTCTTGCAAAGCAGCTGTGAATTCAAGATACCCGAGCATAAGCATAGCCCTGCAGACTGCAATCCATGCCATTTCTTCAGGAGTGGCAAGCCAAAATTATTTCAACAGGCTCAGCCTTGTGAGTTAGCACTGAGGACAGCCTTTGGAAATGAAAGCATGGCAACTCACTTCTGATCCAAAGAGGAGAAAGCCCAGGTTGCACAGCCCTCAGCTCATGAATGCAGCACTGCTGAAGCACAGAAGCACTTGGAATTCACAATATGAGCTTTACAATCTACTACTGTTGCTGTAAGTGTTGAGGCAATGTGTTCTCAGATCCCGAAAAGCCCTACTCTTATAAAAATGAACAGAAATGTCAGAACAAGAACAGATACCTTGAACAACCCGGTGAGAGTAAAGCTTTAGGAGATGCAGAGCTAGAAGGTAAGAGTATAAAATTAATAGGTTTAGTATCTTTTTCATCCAAAGTAACAAAGCCTTGATTTACCATGTAGTTAAGCCACAAAAAAAATCATGCCAAACTGTGTTTATAGGCAGAACTGTACAAAGCACTAAACATAGCTCAGTACTTCACACGTTGCAAGGGAGTCGATAGAAATCAACAACTATTGAAGGCTGCTCACGCATCTGAGGACAGCAAAAGTGAGATCTGTATCACCAAGTGAGTTTGATTGATTTACTCTCACAAACATCGTTTATTTTTAATGATCCACTATGAATGTATTTTGCCAACAGATCAAATTTGTGTTAACATGGAAATTATAATGGCACTTGCTCTCTTTCATCCCCCTTTCCCACCTATCTTGGGTAGTTTAAAGCCCACTTAACACTCCTTCTGCCAGCTCAGAAATGGCACAAGCCACCTGAGGATTCGGTTTTTTAGTTATTCCTCAGTTCAAAACAGACAGCATTTCTTTCCACTAAGCAGAGACTCAGCACAGATATCACCTCATCACTGCTCACACTTCATGCTCCAGGTATGTGTCACAGACACACCTTACATAGCTCCATTATTAATATTTAGCTAATATCTTACTCTGGTTTACGACCAAGAGCACAGGAACCTCCTTCCTTCCAAAGGAACAATCTTCCTCTTTCCAGTATACCCTGGTGAAGGTAGCTAAACCCAGAGATTGTGTCTTTTTGCTATTTGTGTATTCCCACTTCTCCCATACACATGCAGTAGGTATGTACCTCAGTCAGGTTCCTGGCCTGCCTGAGAGCAGAGACACCAGGCTTCTCAACTACTATCCTGACTAAAAAGTGATGGAGGTGAATCCCAACAAACAGCCTGCATTTTATCCCAAGCTGCACAAACCCCAAAGAAAACTCCAGAGATGCCAGATTTGTCTTAACCAAGTATCATGGCAAACAAAAGCTGAAGCCATGGCATGAAGCTCAGAGCAGTGAAGAAGCTGGCCAGCAAGGCCACCAGCTTTGGCAGAAAAGGTGTGTCTGCACCATCCTGTGCTTTGCTTAGAAGCAGGCTCTGGACATGCAGCACATTCTCTATAACCCCACTAGAAACAGCACGTGCCAGCCTATACCAACCCTGACAACTCTGCCACTCTACAGGACCAAATACTATTTCCACAGGAGCATCAGAGGTGGTGGCAAGACTACTTATTTCACTCCTCAGCAAGCTGGTTCAGCTCATCTGACAGGGAAACAAGTCTTTGTGTACTACAGAAACAGGATTGCCCCCATCAGCAAGGGCAAGTTCCACCTCCCTTGGGCTGGGGCCACACCATTCCACAGGACCTAAAAACAAAAGTCCCAAGGTCATTGGTACACATCCTCTAAAACTGTAAAAAAAAAAAATCTGAATTTGTTAAGCAAGGTAAGGTTTTATACAAATGCTCTAATCTAAGCATTTAGAAAAGAATTATCGAAGACAGCAGTAAATGTCTGAATTCCTCCAAAAAAACCCACACAGTACACAAGGGTATGTTCCTATAGCCACGGAGAGACAGGTTTTATTCTATCCTTGTCAGAAGGAAAAAAAAAAACACACCACAAACCAATGAATATTAAGTATCTGCTTCCAAAGCTGCAGTGCAGCCTCAGCAACAGAAGTGCCACAGCTACAGTCAAGCTGTAACAATACTTAAATTTTTTCAGGAATGCACCATTTTTCATTTTACAGCACATATTCATAGTTTTAAGTGTTGATTACTTTTTTGCACTGCAAGGGTTGCTTTATCTGTACAGTGTCACTTTCCTGGGACATGCTTCAGGATTTGAAGTGCCCAAAAAGCATCTTAGAAAAGGATGAATTCCTAGGAGATGCAGTTATTTAACCTGAATTAGCATGTGTCTGTACCAGCACACGTGCTAGCACAGGGGAGAGGGGGAGAATTGTGTTGGATCCACAGCACAAAAACATCAGAAACCGAGCCAGGCTAATGGTTTGTTGCTCCCCTAAAAAGCATCTCTCTCTCCCACCTTACACCCTACACAGCTTTTTCTTGCTCTTCTTCCCAGCCCAGCAGCTCTGCACCCTCCAAGCCTTCCCACAAACTGCTTCTGTTCAGCAATGGAGCAGAACAGCACCCAGACCAGGTCATTCCCTAACAGTTGGGTTAGGGGGACTCAGCAGCCGACAGTGTGCCAGGGACAGAGGAGTGTCAGGAACAGAGGCAGCACTGGGGAGAACCACAACCCCCCTTGCTGGTTGTGATGAGCTGTCTGGCTGCTCACCACATTTCTGGGCACCAAACTCAGAGATGAGCTTCACCTGCCACAGAATGATAACTAAACCCGGTCCTCTCAAGTGGCCCATCTTCTCCAGCTGCCAGAGCTCGCCTTGCTGCTGCCTTCAGGCTCCTTATTACTTATAAATGCACAAAAACCGTCAACTCCAGATGCCGAACCCTTCGATTCACACAGCCTGAGCCCAGTGCAGCCTTCGGGGGGACAGCCGGGCTGTGGGAAGGCATCTCCCGGAGCCGCGGCCGGAGCGCTCGCTGTCAGCCCGGCCGGCCGGCGCTGTGCGCGGAGGAATACGCTCCCTCACTGCACCTTTTCATCTCGATAAGGATTTTCAAGGTCATGTTCGCTCCCCTGCCGGCTCCTCCCCGGCTCCGGTGAAATCCCAGGCACGCAGGCCGGGCCCCGGCGCTGCTCCCACCCTCGCAGTCTCCCGGACACCGGCACAACCTGTCGCATTCCTGCCGCAGCACAGCCCCGCTGCCCCCGCTCTGCTCCCGGGCCAGCAGCAAAGAGGGACTGTGCTGCGGGGCTGGGGGAGACTGCAGCGAGCACTGTGACCCCCGCGACTCACACTCCTCAATTAAACATTCCAAATAAAGCCGGGCTCCAGCCTGGGCTGCATGGAACTCAGGGGCTCCATGGCAGCTCAGGCCGTGCACACTGAAGCACTCGGCTGCACGATGTGCTGCGCCTGTCTGCAAGGGCACTGCGTGGGGACGGCCTTGGGGACAGCCCCTGTCCCCACAGCAGCCAGCCAAACCAGCCCAGCATCAATCAGCAGCCAGGGGGGAAGAGCTGCTGTCAGCCCAGAGCTCAGAGACAGGCAGAGGCGGTGGCACAGGGCCTGGCAAGCCCTTCTCCTGCGGGCACAGGGATGCAGCCCCCTCTCCTGTGCCCAGCAGTCAGCACTGCGGGGATACAAGCGGCTTAAGGACCTGCATACACTCCCGACACCACACAGGATTTTTAGGGAGCTACTGGAGAATCATACATGCTGCCAGCTTACAAAGCCAGCTAATTATACAATCTGTTAAGCATGTATGCGCACACAACAGTGCTTTGAGTCATTAGAGGACGGGATTTATACTTCACTGCACGCATCTTGCTCTTTGTGAGTGCGTGCCTGGATACAGCCAGAACGAACACAAGTATCTGGAATGTCTGCAGCTCGCAGGCCAGCGCATCTGAATACAAAGCTGAGCCCTGCAAGGCTCAGACTGGCTGCTGTGACCCTCACTTGCACATCTCGCTTCCCCAAAGATGCTTAAAATCCTTACTCCCTGTTTATCATTCGGAGCAGCTGGAAGCAGACCGCAGCATAATGCTTAAGCCATATTCTGAAGCTGCAAGAGGGATGTTAGGGAGGACACGGCAGCAGTGCAGGTGATGGGTTGTGAGGACAAAGAGCTCGAGATCGGAGCCCACAGCGGGGATGTGTCGGGTTTAATCCCGGCAGAAGGGCCCGAGGGACCGCGGTTCCTATGGCAGCAGGCACTCCCCAGGGCCGAGCCCAGGCCAGATGGAGATCCCTGCCCTAGGTGCTTGCCAGACAGACATGTCTGTTCCCTTCAGTCATCACCAGCTCAGTTACTGGTGCCCAGTCCTGCTCTGCAAGGCAGCAGCTCTCCCCAGAGCACCCCAGGTGAAACACCAGCAGCCCCAGGTCTGTGGCTCAGACCACAGCTCCCTTCCATGCTGCACGTGGCCAAATCATCCAGGTGCTTTTTAGGCAAAAACTGAGAGCAATAGCTATATTTTTCATGGATTTTATGATGTTTCTGGCAATTCCTGAATTTCTTCTGCTGGGGATTCCACTTCAACTTCCCAAATCTCTAAATATTCAACATAACATGCCGATGAGCTCTAACCACCCCAACTGGCTTCATCCACATAGCGTTGCTACATCCTATGGACAGCCCTGTCCTAAGCAACCACATACCTACAGCTTATGCTATACTTTCAAAAGGAAGTGTTTGGCACTGGATTTTCCATTTTTACCACCTATGTATTGCCATATTGCCTATTATTTAATCTGAACTCCAAAACAGGATTTTAAGCATTTGGTGCATAAGGTACAGAATATTATTTTGGGGCTTTGTAACAAGTCAAGCCAAACCACCTCCGTTTTCACATGTTTTTCTTCCCTCCAAGTTGAGGGAAGCAGCACAAGGCACAAACCTGTAAGAGTTTCAGCTTTGTCTTGGAAAATACAAGTTGGTCAAAATAAGCTTTTAAAATCTAGTAGAGGCCACATAAACCTAGCACAGCAGGAAATCACATTTCTTTGTGTTGTGCCATATCAAGCCCCAGCTCCTGCTCATCTATAACATGGTATTTTCTTTCTCTCAGTTTTCAATGCAGGGGATGTAGTCAGCAAAAGAAGATGGTGAGCTACACCTATGCTCTCCTCACAAAAATAACCCCTCTTTGTAAAGTAGACTAGCAAACAAGTTGCAGGACCTGCAGCTGCTTTAAGAGACAAGACATTTCACTCCTCAGATTTTCTTGTGCGGCCTGGGATACCCCAGGTCGCTAGTACTTTAGAAAGCAAGGTTCTGAGAAACAAGCTACATCAAAGCCAGTCTTCTCCATGCATAATCCAAAATTTTATAGCTGACATTGTTAGAAAGACATTCCTGTTCAGCTTACCTCAGTTGTGCTTTCCCTTCTTCCATCCAGATAAAAAAAGGAGAAAGCTGTGGGTTTTTTTCAGACAGTGTAAAGTAGTATTTCATGCCAAGATCCCTCAGTAACACTTTTCTCCATCACTATCAGGTTTTGTAGCCTTTATATATGCCAAGGGATAAGAAGCAGATGAATGAGTCAGTCTTCCTCAGTCAAAACCAGTATTTGTTGCAAGACACTTGAGGTAAAACTAAAGCAGCTGGGGAGGTGGAAAGTGTTATCTGAACACCCACTCCTCTGTGGGTGCAGCAAAGGAGGGATTCAGGAGTACAGCCTGCACACACCATGTGTGCTGCTCTCCAGGCAAACCACACCAGGCACTGTGCAAATCATCACTTGCTTGATCTGGCCTCAGCTGAAGCTTGTTTATAACTCACTGAAGCTGCTCCAACACAACCATCACTGTTGCTCATGGCAATTACCTAAAATATCTCAGCTATTCATTTTTATCCCTACGTCAGAGCATTGTTTAATGGATCTGACACTGTGCCTTACAGTACCGTACACCTGCTATTGAGCAAGCCATCAGGAGAGCTCACAGGTTTGAAATTTGCTGCTTAACTTGCTACTACTTCACCATCAGCACCTGAATGAAATGCAACTCCCATGCCAGTAATTTTTTTTCATCATACAGTTTCACTGTGTTACCCTTTTTATTCATTTCTACCCAAATGCTGATCTGCACCACCAATGCAGAATTCACAACGTGCATATTAACTTACTCCCACCAGCTCAGCTAAATAAATCATTATCCACAGTTCAGCTCACCTGCAAAGATCAGGCTGAAATTCTCTGACAAACAAAGCACTCCTGCTGCCCTTGTCTAGTAACTTTAACCTAATCTACAGACTGATCCAGAGAGCCAACTTGCTATCAAGTTCCAAAACCAGTGGTGAATCTCCAGAACTATTAAAAACACAGACCTTAATGGCAGAGGTGTCTGAACACTCCTGCTCTCCACTAATAATGTCCTTTGTTCAATGTCCTTCTAATAACTGCCAAATCAATGGCATAAACAGATGCTCCTACTGTTCCAAAGCAGTGCAGACAAAGGGCGGTGGTACTGCAGAAACTGCAGTGGTCAGGATGAATGAAAGATGACATTGAAATTCTAGCAGCACTTCAGAGAAAATACTGAGTGTTTTGCTAGGCTTCCAAGCAACCACACGCTGAGCAAGGCCAACAAGCAGGTAAAATGGTGCCTCCAGTTCTGCATGCAGAAGATACAGGGAGGACATCCAGAAAGCAGCACATACCTTTCCAGGTGTCACCTTCACCGTGTCGCAGCAGATGGAATTACAGCCCACAGCGCAGCACTCAGAAAGCATCAATCTGATATTTAAGCTGTCTGCTTTGAAAGACAAACTACAAGTGACACAGCTGCCTGGCTGAACCCACCCTCACCACCCGTGGTGCCAGGCAAGCACAGCACAACTGCACTGACAGCAGCTCAGGAGTGAGCCGTGACTTCCAGGGGAACCATGCTTGGCAGGAAGGTCACTCCCACCTCAACTTGTCACTGCTGCCAGATAGTCCTTGGGCCGTTCCAACTTACTGCAGCAGCAGAAACTGTGCCCAAAAAGAGAGGGAGCAGTTTTCTGCATGCCAGCAAAATCGGTGAGGAGTCAGATGGGCACCCAGGCTAAAGGAATGGCCACCTCCCACAGCAAGATGGCTCAGTTGCTCCTCAGTCTGCTCCAGCCCTGCCAGTGGGGCTTGTGCTCAGGCCCACAGCCAGAACCACCCTCTAGGGCAAAGATTTTTTTACCTTTTCCACCAGCAAAATTACAAGTGGTTACAATACTGTAAGCAATGGTTCACTGCACCCTTCTGAGATCGATCTACAGGCAACCACTAATGGGGGAGGAAAATCAAACTCACCCCCCATCCAGCCTCTACCTGAATAGTGCTCATTCAAAACATGGAATTTGTTATTAGCTTTATCTGTTCTAGCTTTCCTCATCAACATATATTAAAAAATACTGGCATAAAAGCAGCTCATACATCTGGTCACAGTAATGAGAAACACCACACCTCACACATCAGCCATTGCCCTGTGTGCATCTGAACTGCTTGATGGGCCAAGAGCCCACCCCATAAAGCCAAGAAGTCACCAGCTCAGGAGTCAGCTTAAGGAGAACTGGGTTTGTTCAGCTCAGTTTTGTGCTTCTTAGAGAACCACACCAATTCATATTCTTCAAGTACTCAGTGCTGCATCTTCATGCCCTTATGTGACCAGCCACCAGCTCAGACACACCGCTGCTCTGATGTGGCACATGATACAAATTCTCAGTGCTGGTTGTAAAAGCAACAGCTTCTCACAGTTACCTGGAAACATTATTTCAAATCAGCTGAAGCACAGCTTTGTGCAGCAGAGCCCCCAGGCACGGAAGGGACAGTGCCTTTGCCACATGCCCCCTGATCACAGCACAAGACAGCAACAGGGGATCCAGGGCTCTTCTCTGATCACCAAGGAGCAGAAACTACCTGTGACTGAATGAGAAAAACAAGTAAACAGGACTAAAAGGGCAATTTGCTACCCCGGTGCCAGTCAGAAAAATGCATATTAGTCCTTAGTGAGTTGAGTGCACTGCTCTGTCTTGTTCAGCTCAATCAAAGCATCCCACAGGTGGGCTGTTACAGAACAGGAGCAGGAAAACTAAATCAGACAACACAACTTTCAAAGAGGGACTAATCTCAGTGTAGAAGAAAGAACACAAGAACCCTGCTGGCTTCTCCCATCCAGCATCGATGTACTTTATATTCTCCCAACACAAAACTATGCACAAAGGATAAAGAGCTCATAAAGCTACAAAAAGGAACAATTCCAAAATAGGCCAAAAAAGGAGCAATTCCAATATGAGCCATCAGGAACACCAAGAGAGTGCAGTAAGAAACACTTTGTGATGGTCCAGATACAATAAACTACAGCTTTCCAAAGGGTATGCAGGGAATTTACCTGGATGGAACTGACCAGGCTTAGGTCCAGTTTTAGGAATTGAGAAGAGCTCTGGTTCATTAGTGATCACCCACAGCAACACACAAACACCAGCAACCAGAGGCCCAGTGCTACATGGCCACCACTCTGCTGGACAAGCAGAGCAGCTGGTGGCTCTAGAGGGACACGGGGCTGTCACTTCCAGCTGTGAAAGGATCCCGAGGAAGGCGAGGGCAGGCACAGAGCATCACAAGTCCCAACCTTACCATGGTGGTGTCAGAGGCACAGGCTGGGCTCTGTTTTTCAGCAGGATGCCTGGCAGCTGCTGTCCCATTTCAGAGTGTCATTTAGGGCATGACTGACAGGCACATAAACCAGTTGCATCACCACACCCTCCCCAGGAACGCGGCACTGCCACTGAGCACTCACCGGCTGCCTCCAACAACATAAGGTGCAGGAAACAGTTATTCCATACCAGTATTTTTCCCCGTTCATGATGTTAGAAATTATATACTTTGTCTACAATACTTCAAGACTTTTGAAAACCAAAAGCATCGGAAATAGCGTATTCATATCCATCTGCTAGCGAAGAACTGAGGCTACATCCTTTAAAGACAATTCCCTTCCACTTGCACAAAGCTACTTATTTAAGACAGCTGCACTCCAAGCTGTTACTAGTTCGACTCTTTGCTTACACCTGTGGGATATGAAAGTTTAGATAAAGGTATTTGACATTAAAATCAGTTGAGAAAAACATCCTAACAAGTTCTTAAGCCTATTTGCTTTTCTTAGCATGACAGGCTTTACAATATTCCTTGCAATTCTCTGCTTCATGCTTTGTTCGAAACTTCCTGATTATACTAATAAAATAATGCCCAAAGCACACCAAAAATCTTTTAATAGAGTCAAAATTAAAGTATCGGATCTATTACACCACCCAGCCTTTCCCCTCCACTGGAGAAGCATTAGAGCCTTTGGACATCTCATTTCAACAAGAAGGTTATTTAGTTCTCGAGTTTGGAGTAAAGTATTTAATCGCCAAAGGATTTGCAAATTACACATGAATATGCATGTAGCACTTCTCACCATGACATAAATCCTATTGTATATTTATGAATGGATTGCTTTGCCTCCAGCTTCTACATGTATATAAACACAGGTTTTAATCTTCAATTCCTTCCTCCCTCCCTTCTTTTTAAGAAGTTGCTTAAACAAATTTGCATTTTTGGAATCTATTACCTACAGCATATTTCTTGCCTTTTTTTTTTAACTCTACAAACCTCCTTCTCCCATCAGGCAAAGTGCTTACTAATGAAAGGCTTTAAAGACCCTGTAAACGTGGCCAAAAGAGAAATAAGCAACAGTGTTATATGGCTTGGGAGAGAAAAAGTTGGAGCAACAATCACTGGCAAAGGAGTGCACCAGAGCTGGGAACACAAAGGCATGAAATGACAGGTCAACAGCTTGCCTTTGACTGCAAAGCCACTAGCTAGGGGGGAGTAAACCCTCCCTAAAGATGGAGAATGCAACATAAATAATAAAACTGTTGCTGTGAAATCCCTAATTCATACTGACATAACTCCATTATTCCCTGCACCTTTAAACAGGCATCCAGGCTGCTCACAGAGCAGCTGGACCAAAGCAGCATTTCAGCCTGTCTTCAACAAAAAGAGGTGAGAGGCAGCACTGTCATTCAGAGAGTTGTTGCCACACAGCTTCCCAACTCCAGACCAGTGATTCAAACAATAAAGCCTTTAAAGGGCATTGTTAAAATTATTAAACTTTGGTTATTTTACTGCAAATCTGTTCTGCATTAAATTTGCCTGCGAAGGAACACTTAGTAACATGCCATCAGAAGCAAGTGCCCCAAGCAGATTTCCAAGCAGAAGGTTTATGGGTGTGAACACCACTTGGGCTGTTCTTGTTTTTGTTACAGCCAAACCCCAGCACCCAGGAATTAACTGCATCAAATGCCACCTTCTTCCAAGGACCTGGTGCCCCTTGGCTCTGTTCAGAAAACCAGAGCAGCCTCCAGCCCCATCTTGCTCCCTGGGGCCGTGGCAGCAGCCAGGGGACGTGATGGGACATGGTCTGACACAAGATCAAATCCTGCCAGCCCCAACAGGCAGGTCCAAACCCGGCTGTGAATGCAGCATGCCCACTGCACTCATGTGCTCCTCCACTCATCCAGGGATCTTCTCCTGACAGGAAGGAAGAAGCACCACACCACCTGAGCCAAACCCCACAGTGACTGCACTGGAAAGGAGCCCCAGCACAGCCAAGAACTGAAGATGCAACACAACCTGTCAGAGCTACCATCCAGAACTGCAGGAGCCTGTGCCTGGGAGGCAGATAGAAAAGAAACCAGGAAGCACTCTGGGGTATTAGCTACAGACTACTGGACAAATAGAGAATAAAGATGAGAAAATTCAACACTGAACATTTGCTTTAGGGATAAGAGTGGCATTTACAAAAGATGAGTGAAAACAAGCCTGAGTGGAGGACTCTGTGTGACCAGTTCAGTTGCAAATTTGTCTTTGCAAACTAAGATTTTTATCCCTGCAACCCTTTTGCAAATGACCACGCCAGGCTCCTGCCATGCACCTCTCCCCTTCCGTCCACACAATCTTCTCCTCAAAAAGAAATCTGAAAAAGGAAGTGAGGAGTACTGCCCAAGGAATACAAGACAAACAAGCAAGGTGTGCTTTAAGAAAGTATTCACATTCAGGTTATGCTCTCATTAGCATCAGGCAGATGATGGCAGATACCTAATAAACTGAATTATTAGTAAGCCAGTTGTATGAGAAACTCACCATGGCTGCCATACTGCAGTCTAGGAGTAATTAACAGGTGACAACGTATCCACCTTTATTCAGAATTACAGACCAACTCAGCTGAGGTTTCACATCCACATTTAAAAAGCAAAATATAGAACAGTTAAGAAGCCTAAGACATCTTACACAACTTTAGAGCCACAGAAAACCACGGGACATGGCAGCAGCTATGACATTTCACTTCCCTGCATACACAGATTAAAATGAGACAAAATAACACTCACTGAGGGCTGCAAAGAGATCTCTTTGCCAGACAAACCTGCCTAGGTCTAGAATACCGGAAAACATTTTGAGAAGTACCTGTTAAACAGCCTAAAGCCTTCTGTGTATGCGTCCATACAAGAATTAAACGGTCCCATCAAGGCAATAACTGGTGTTAATTGTGATGATTAGACCTTGTGGTGTGAAATCCTTACCAGTGACATAAGAAAAGACAAATAGGAAACCTGGCTCACTGCCTTGCACGCTGACAAGCTATTTAGGTTAGCTGGATGTGGAGATGACTTCAAGGAATTTCAGAAAAATCTAAACAAGTGGGTCAACTGACAGCTGAAATGGAGAGAGACCAGATGTTGAGAAATGTTGAATAATATACTGAACAGGAGAGTTTAACCTCCTTATTCTCTGCAGGGTTAACACATCACTAATCAAATACACCTGGGCATCACCACATCCATGCTCCAACAAAAAAGCCTGTTCAAAGGGATGATTTAATTTCAAGTTTAACCATGCCAAAACTCTGCAATACCAAATGCTATTCATGCTAAGAATATTTATTTTAAAAAAACCCAACAATTCAACATGAAAAGCTCACCTGGAATTAGATACAGTACAGGTCATCCTAATTTAGATAAGTCTTACTATTTTTTCTAAAAATACCAATAGAAAATAAATAATAATAATAAGGCATCACCCAAGACAGGCCGCCAACATGAGATACCTCCCAGGAAACAGGCTGGATAATTTGCAGAGCTGCATCACATGTGACAGCCAAATACTTTCCATTATCATCCCCACCCAAATCCCCTTTGAGGTGATTTGGATAAGCAGCTCAAATATATACCCAGTGTTGCAAACAGTTCAACAATGGAGCAGGTGTGCAGGATGAGGATGCCAGGAGATGGCTCCTCCTGCTCACTCAGGGCTCAGGTGTGACAGGTTTCTGCTGCCAAGCCACGGTGCCAAGCTGCCCGAGCCCCCAGAGGATGTCCCAGGGGATTCATGCACCCCATGGCCTGGAGGCTGCATGGCCAAGGGGCAGCCTGTGCAGCTGTGCCACCAGCACATCTTCTAGTGGCTGCAGAGGCTCAGCTGGCCCATGAAGCCCAAAGTTGTGCCCAGCACAAGCAAAATTAACCACTAAGTTATCCACAGCACAGCTTCACAGAGCACTGCTGGGGTTCCCTACATTCTCCTGTGCTGCTGGAAGGGTCCAGAAGGTTATTCTGTCCCTCTGCTGTTCCTCTGCAGGCCATCCTCCCTGTGGGCTAGGGTTGTGAAGGATGAAACAGCACAGAGCCCTCTCCCTGGCAGGGGACTGCCCTTGCTCTGACTACAAGGCTATTAAGGCAGTTGAAAGTCACATATGAGAAATCTGCAAGCTGCTGCAGGGTCATTTAAGCAATGGTTTCACTCACATTTTGGTTCAAAGTAGCTGTGTGACCACCTTACATCTCAGCTCCACACAGAGCAGATATGAATGACTGCCTCCGGCAAATCAATACTGTTTATTGCGTGCTTTAAATCAATAAAGCTTCCCTCCATAGAGTATATTCTTCTAAAATAGTAATTAGGCATTTGAGAAGAACTAAACAGTTTCACTAAACAATACCATTAGTCCTGAAACATCAGTTTGACATCTCAGCCAGAAAGCACTTTGTCAGAACTAATTAATCCCTACAGCACCTCTATGAGATTGAGAAAGCAATTCATCTGTTTTTTAAATGTGTTGGGTAGTTATGCTGCAGAACATTGTGGCTGGGGTGGAAGCCATAAGTATCAGCATAAACTGAGAACAAACCAAGCCAGGAGAACCCATCCAAGAGCATGAAAAAACCAGAGAACACTGACAGCTGGAGGATTTGGCTTCTTTGCATCTTCCTGTTACACACCAAACCTCCTGTGACTATCTGGAGAGTCTTCCAGATGCCACTTCACTGAATGAGTGGCAGTGAAAAGCAGTTATTTTTCTGCAGGGAGCAGTTCTTCCCACTGTTTGTTCAGCCAATTATCAATGCATGTAGCTTTAAAGGGAGGAGGGAGCAGTAACCTTAGGCTCTGTGAACAAGAACTGAGCTTAAACTGCTCAAATGAAGCCAAGTCCTCATTACCACAAGCAAAGCACGTAACCTTACTAAACAGGTCTCACAAATGGCAAGCAGCCAGCATGAAAAATATTCCTCTCCAAGGAAGTGGTCAATCTGCATAGCTCTCCTACAGGTGCATGCAGCAGCACTAATCTACATACCTCCACCTGAGCCTGCCAAGCTGCTGCCACCCCTCTTTATTGATTCATTATTCCAGCTAACACTTGCCCTGCTGGTGCAGCACTCAAGGCCACCAGGTTCAGCCAGCCCTGGCACAGGGAAGCCAGCAAGGCTTTTCCAAGCCAGCTGTATGGTCTCTCCCTGTCTCTGAGCAAGGCTTGGAGGTGTCCCACACATCAGAGCTGAGTGTGAAGCCCAGCCCGGGGCATTTCCCTCGTGTCAGATGTGAGCCCAGCAGTGCCCATGATGCAGGAATAGCTGTGGGGTGGTGACACTGCTCAGAATGCTGAGCACAGAGCAAGGACAGCCCTGGCTGCCTGCAGCCACCTCCAGGAGCTCACAACAGGAATCATTTCCTAATAGACTCCTCCAGCAACTGAGATTAGAGCCAGCCCCAAAAGGTGGAGTGACAGGACCCCCCCTGAGCCACCCAGCAAACATTACTTCTTTATGTACAAGTTATTTCAATTAACTCCCTTGAACAAATCTTCCTGTGTCTTCCAATAATTTTTCTGGCACAATCTAAAGGAATTTAAATCAGATTCAGACATGGAAAATTTTGCTGCAAACTCATCTTCCCATAACTGTGCTAGCTATGAAGCTGCCCTGGGAAGAATATCTTTAGGAGATGCTCTGCCTCATTGCTGGTTTCACACAGGCTCCAGCAAGTGAAAATCCATCTTCCTGTAAAACTCGATCAGAAAACATGGGGCAGAGCTAAGCACCTGGGAACACCTCCTCTGCTGGGCTGGCACAGAGCCTGACCAGGTCAAGTGCCTGGGGACAGTTGCACAAGTGCACCCTCAGCAGCATTCCAGGGTTGCCACCAGAGCCAGCCCCACTCCCACTCCTCCAAGCTCCCCAGTTGTGCCACCACAAGTCTCTGCACAAGCATACACAACCTGGATCAACTGTTCTGTAAATGAACCCAGACAGCAAAATTATATTTTTCAGCCAGACCAGCTTCAGGACCTCACTCCCTGCACTAATACAGAATTTTACCCTGGCAGCAGCAGCAGCTTAAGCACCAACAACAACAGCACCAAGCACCTGCCCCAGGTGCCCAACACTGCAGCCACCTCTCCCCTGTCATACCCACATCTTCTGGAATTTACTGACCAATTTCCTGCCATTCCACTGGATGGAGATCAAGATGACTGCTCTGATATGAGAATATATGACCTACATAGGGATGGAATTGTTGATTCTGTTGCCAAGTAAATTTCCAGTCAGTGGCAATGTCACTAACTTCAAATGCTGTCAGTTTTTGAGACAAAATTAAAGGAGTGAAGTTGTGAGCAAGATGACCTTGCCAGAGCAGAAGATGAAGCTCAACCCACATATTTCTAAACAATGTGATTTACGGAGATTTCTTCAAAAGCATTTCTGATCTTTTAAGACTCAGAATTCCCCAAGATGCATTAAAAAAGCTGCTGAGCTGAACAAAGCTTCACTTTTTTTTTTCATGTTCCAAAAGGAAGTAAGATAAAATACTGCTTTTTGTCATTCTAAAGTCACTGCCAACATCCTGTGTCTCTACACACGTGTGCACACCACACCTTCAGCAGTGATGCCCTTGTTAAAGGCATCACACCTGTTGTTTTCAGTTCCCTCCCCAGTGTGAGGTGAGCTTACACAACTGAGGATGCACACTGACTCTGAAGGCAGCCCCTGCAGCCTCCAAAGCATCCAAGACATCTAAACCAGGCTTGTCTGGGGAGTCCAGGGGAAAAAAAAAATCAACCAAAAAACCCCTCAAAATAATAAAGTCTGATCTTTTATAACTGAAGTGGATTTCAACTCCAACCCACTTTTCCCAGCTACAGGTACATCCTGAGCTAACTCATCTTGGAAGACACTTGATATTAACAAATTAAAATAATTTAATGTGTCACAATGATCTGACTTGCTGTCCTTGTCTCCTTATGTATCAGTACCTACATAAACCAATTACTATGGAAAAAAGTGAGAACAGCACAAGTCCTACACATTAGGACACCTGTTCCCAGAGATGGCATTTGGATGACTTTGAAGACTGCATTTTTGTCACTCACTTCTGCACTCGTGGAAAATGGTCATCAGCAGTTTCTATGGGCACACACTGAGCTGCCTGTTCCTTATAAAGCTGTCAGCTATTTTGGGGAATGCAAACAGGAGAAAGCAGCAGATTCATATATTTGACAGGGTGCTTAGCTAGGTATCAGCAAAGAAAGGCAACAACAGGCATCAAACCAGGAGCCTTCAGCTGCATGACCTGTGCTGCTGGCACTGATGAAAGAGCATTTCTCTCCCCTGGCTTTTCTATCCTGGAGAATTTTTCTCTCTTCTCCTTATGCTTACTGATTTTCATCTACAGAAGAGCACAGCATCTTTTGTTCCTGCTGCCTTTCATTGCCCTCCCTTCTTCCAGCCCTTTTATTTTGAAGGATTCTCCCATTTAAGTTAGCTATAGCAGCTTTATTCCAGCCATTAATGTTATTCTACATTTAAGCAAGTAATCCAAGGATTAGACAGTTACATATGAAATTTTAGCACAATGCTCACATTTCTAAATCTTTAATGAAGGCAGTTTGTAGACCAAGTGTGCAGAGCAGACTGGGGATGAAAAGCTTAAAGATCAGAATAATGCAGAGAGACAATACTCTGCAGCATTTCACATAAAGCCCAGAAGGGCATGGCTAGGTGATGGTGCTCTCTATATGGTTTCTATATGGTATTTCTCCACTAAAATCCTCAGGCTCAGCAAAGCTGAATCTTCCTGAGTAAATAGGTGGCCCTAACTACTTTAAATACACAAGATCTTACACTGTCACCACGTGCACTGGCCCTCAACCTTGGCAAATCTCTTCACCAAAGCTCTACTTTGGAGGTGCAGACTTGAAAAACCTCCATGTGGAGTAGGAAGTGAATTTATGTAGCAAACACATGGTTTACCAACTGGTATGTACTGACGCAGACCTGAAAGGTTGTGCTCAGTTTTAAAACCAGGAATGACAAATTTTCTCCCCTAGCTCAATAAGGTTTGATTTCCCATCACACTGTATTAAAATCCTGAATAATCTAATTTCCAACAGATCTATCAAAAAAGTCAGCTATGTGAGCTTCCACTTACAAAAGGGAAAATATAGCAGGGTTTTTGTTTTTCCCCCCACCTGTTCTGAAGTATTGCCTTAGAGCTTTTTAACCAGAAATTCCTGTAACACAAAGTACCTTGATTCTTTTCTGTTACACCATACCACAGGGACAGCAACAGTTAAATCACAAAATTCTTCAGATTATGTTATCTTAGATGATTTCCCAAAATGCTCCAACATCCACACCTTTCTCAGGACTGCCCCAAGCCTTAAAAGGTACGAGGTAAAAGTGCTCCAGCCAAGATTCCAGGCACCTGAGCATCACTTGGATCAGCTCTACAGGACAGTGAGATGCCCCCAGGTGCCAGGGACTTGCTTCTGGCAAAGTCTAACAGCCCCTTGTTAAAAAGCATCACACCTGTTGTTTTCAGTTCCCTCCCCAGTGTGAGGTGAGCTTACACAACTGAGGATGCACACTGACTCTGAAGGCAGCCCCTGCAGCCTCCAAAGCACCTACACCAACAGCCCATCGGCAGGCCTGGAGTCATGTGTTAAACAACAACTGGAAAAGCATCAGCCCAGCTTTTGATTTCATAGCCCAAGGCCAACTGAGGTCCCACCTTTCACCCCCTGTCTCCCGTTCCCTGCTGCAGATCCCCCGTGTGCCCACAGCCAGGTCTGCTTCCCTGGCAGCCTGCTAAACCAAGCCCAGCAGGACTACAAACCTGCTGTCACAAAGCAGTGGGATGGCCCATGCCCTGGAGCTAGATGGTATCCCTGCTCGTGTTTATTTCCACTAAATTAAGCTAGAATGAAAGATCTAGGGAAGGTTTAAAAAGCTGTGCTCTATCTTTTACCACCAGTTGCTACCCACTGAATAAACTGATCAGGTTTACAAAGGTCCCCACTGACTCTGGGTTCAGAGTGAGCCCTAACACTCATCTTCCTCTGCATTCCTCAAACTTGCATTTCTACAGCCGTGTTACCCAATATCTGTCGCTGTGTGCTCGGTTACAGACAGAATGTGTAAGCACAACACACAACACACTGTAACAAACTCACAAACCAACATCTCAGCTGCAGCAATTTTAAAAAGCTAAGCTTTCAAACATTTAAACTTAAAATACAGCGATAAAGCCCAATGCTCAGGGTGTAAATCCAAGTTCCCTGCAGGGAGCAGGCACCTTATGACCTGAGCTGATGAGAAATCCCCAATCACCTAGTTTTCACAGCCAGTGGTAATTACTCAGAAGAGAAACTTCTTTCCTGTATGGCAGAAGAGAATTTCAGCTCCTAAAAGCTCATGTTCCACCAAACGATGGGGAAGTGTTGTGCCACACAGCTGTTCTACCATGGACCAATGAACTGTTCAAAACCTTGTGGGTTTTCAGGTGCAGTGTCCAACACAGGTTGTTTCCTTGGTAGCACTACTGGAAGATGACTCAGATGCAAAGCTCGTCAGGGCCACGTGTATTCAGGTGTATTTCTATGTGCACAACAAGTGCCATGTGATAGGAGCAATCAGTGTGTGATTATTCTCCTCCAGCAGTGGTGAGCAGGTAATGATTCTGTGACAGCTCAGTACACATGGCTAAATGAGGCACTCATTTAGTAATTTCTGTCATTCTTGAATCACTAACCAAGGACACACAGGAATTTTTATAAGCCTGCATTAGGCCTATTAGATTTCTCACTCGTCTTCATTCTCTGAACAAAATAAGCATGCCGGGAAAGCATTCCTAATTTAAGCTTCCATCACCTTTTACGAAGGTTAAAGAAACACCTTGGAACAACTCTGTTACTGGCCCTTCTCAACCACATTCCTAAAACTGAACCCCAAGACAAGTTCCAAAGCCCTGGCTGCCAGCAGGTTACATTTGTGTACAGTACACACAAGGATTATTCCTGGAATGCAGAACACTCCTTGAAATCTTGTGAAACTGGACAATCATTCACTTCCATGCTTAACAAAAAACCCATCTAAGTAAACGGAGCAAAGGCAAAGTTCTGACATCCCACCAAGAATGGAAGCCCCTCCAAGGAACTGATTGCTGGAGTAAGGGGAAGAGATGAACACAAATTCGGATATCTCACTTTCTGCCCCACAACAAGGCAAAAGCTCACTGTCAGATGGGAAAGTGTGTGAAATTTATGAACGATAAACTGCATAGTTCAGATTGTTGGAATTTTCAACTTATTGGGTTGGATTTTTGGAGTTCCTGTTTCTGGGAACTTCAGCTAACAAACTAGAAATTTAAAAACTTCTAATTTCAACAGTGATGCAGTAGTTGAGCTTCCTGCACGTTCAAGCTCCCGTGCTCTGGCTCACCATGACTGCCTCAAGCATGCAACTACAACGTGCTAGGACAGAGTGCTGCTTGGAAATGACCTCGGTCTTGAGCAGCACCCTGTTTTCTGTTTATATTAGTTTTGTAAAGTGAGCGATGCAGGAAAAGAACTACTCAGAGCAAGCAGGAGCAAGGGGATACCGCAGGGGAGAAGGCGGCAAAGAGGGGCGATCAGAGGCACATCCTGCAGTCAGTGACCCCCGCGATGGCCAAGCAGCTGCTCGCAGCGGTGGGCCCCGATGCGGGACAGGGCCCGCCGACACCTCTGCCACCCCGCCTGCCCGTCCCCAGCGCACCGAGCCT
>VZTZ01050764.1:28209-166383 GCA_013400955.1 Drymodes brunneopygia
GCTGCGCGCCCCCGAGCGCCCTGAGGCGGCGGGGCCGGGTGCGATCCCGCGGGGCCCGGGAGGGTGCCAGCCTTGGGCTTCGGGGGCCCCGCGGGGCCGGAGCACCCGCCCAGGGCCGGGGACAGCCGCAGTAAGCGCTGCCCTGCTCGGCCCCTCCGAGGGGAAGCGCCGAGGGCACAGCGCGGGTGGCGGGGAGCGGATCCGGGCTGCTCGGTGCCGGGGGGACGCGGCCCTGGGGGGCCGGTGCTGGCATCGCACGGACCAGCGCTGCAGCTCGGGCGCCCCTGGGCCGTGAGGTGGCCCTGCCCAGGGTCCTCTGCCCTTGGGTGGCCCGGCTCAGCCGTGGTGGGCTCCCCGCAGGGGCTGGCGAGGAGCCAAGAGCCATCAGAGCGGCTCACGGGGGTGACACGGTGACTTTCTGTGGGTTCCAGAGGGAAAGCTCCTGGTAGCTGGAGCGTGGATACGCTTCGGACCGTGGGGACGCCGGGTTGTAAAAGTAGTTAGGGTGGCACAGACAGCCCCAGGTACAGCCGCACGCCGCAGCGCGGGTGATGGTGACCACCCCGCGGGTACGGACCCTTCCTGGCAGCCGCTGCCGGTACCTGAGCGTGGTTCCGGCACAGCTGCCGTGCAGCATGGAAGCGGCTGTGAGGACGTGCCCTGCACAGCCTTCTGTGCCCACATTTCGGTCATTTAGGCTTGAACAGACGGCCCGTGACAAAATGCCACAATCCGAGCCGATGCGGTGGCACGCGATGGGGCCGTGAGCTGAGGGGTGACGTGCCCGGCGTGGCATGAGGGCAGTTCTGTGTGAGGTGGCACTGTCCCTGGCGACACCAGCCAGCGCCGGCTTCCTACTGTCCAGGGAGGGGGGAAAGCGAGAAGTTTTGTCGAGCTGCAGCTATTGAAACTGCAGAATGGAGCAGGGATCCCTGCCAGGCACAGGGGTGGAAAAGGAAACTGGAGGATGGGACGAGAGGAGCCTCGAAGGGCTGGAGAGGAAAAATAAAAGCGAAAAAGACAATTAGAAATAACATCTCATTTTCCTGCCAGATTTTGTGGCAATTTTTCTCTCAGGCTTTCTGACAGCCTGCTGGGAGTCAGAACTGCTAATTCTCTGGGGGCCGAAGCAGAATGCAGTAGCAGTTGGCTGATGAAGTGGTTGAGCAGGGAAGAAAATGAAGACAAGTAAAACTGAAAGTGAGGCGTTTGGAAAATAGCCTGGTTTATCCCCGTTTTACCTGAAGCCAAACTTGGTGTGGGCTACTAAATAAATTGCTTTTAAGAACAGGACAATACACAAAGCTTTCAAATTAATAATAAATGAAGACTAAAGGAATAAACACTGTATCTGTCCACGACTCTAAGCGAGGCTTGTGGTTTCTTTGGGCAGGGAGCCTGGGAGCGCTGGAGCAGCGCCGCTCCAGCGAGCAGACACCGAGAGCGCCGGGAGCCCTGGGCCCATGCCAGGGGAGGGCACGGGATTTCTGCGGGGCACTGGGCTACTCACTGGCTGTCATTTTCTCTTTTCTGCTTTTAATTTCGTGGATAATGGTGTTTCTCTCTTTGTAAAACGCTCAGCAAAGTGCTCAAGGCATTTCAAAAGGGGAAGCATAGCAATAGGAAAAAAATCAGCAGCAACCAGTGTTTTTAAATATTACAAGAGAAGAAGTAAACAGCAAAGTGATAACAAATTACTGTGTAGTTTCATGGTCCTGTATTTGTGGTCTCATGTTCCAGCACAGAGATACTTCCAAAAGGCATGTTTATTTTAAAGCTTTTTTTCAAATTTTCAGAGCATATGTAGATCATATAGCAATAGGTTGTATGTAAAGATACTCTTTTTTTTCCCAGATATCATCAACTCTATTTAGGAAGAAAGTAATTGTGTAAATTTTTCTAAGGTAATTGGTTTTGAAATAAATACCTCAAAAAATATTTGCAGGTAGTTCTGACTCAAGTCAAAAGATTCTATTTGTCCACTCCTCTTTATTTATTAACTCAGAAAAAAACCCAACCTGTCATTGAACCATATGAATTTATAACTGTAATCAGGAATGTGCATGAGGTAATTTACTCCCTTTTACCACTTACACTCACAACAAAAGAATTCAGTGTTATCAGAGCCTGTTTGATCTGTAAAACAATAAACAAACAGGTGATTGTTTTCTCATGAGTAAGGAAGAGGAAGGTTTGGTTTGTAGGTAAGCTCTTACCTATGTGAAAAGGAACAACAGAGCAGAGAACAAAGTCTGCAGAAAACTCTTTTTTTTTTGCCCTGGGGTCAACATCTCCAGCATGACCTCATGTGCTGCACCCCCAGTCCCACCAGAGCCCACAAGAGGCTGGTTACAAACGCTCAGTAACAGGAGCTGCCTTTATCTGCTGGTGGTCTCTGCTTTAGAGGAGCTGCTTCCTTGCCACTCGGGTTTCTTTTTCCCTAATACATTCAAAAGTCTCTAATTTTGTACTCGACACTTGAAGCTCTATTCTTAATTGAGTGCAAATAACAAAAACTCAAAGGTGAAAAGTGGCTGAGGCACAGTATTGGTCTTTTAGCCAACACCTTCAGATATCTGAACTGAAATAGGAGCAAAAATGGGTTTAAATTAAATTACCAGGAAACAATTGCATTTAGAGAAAATACATTTTATTTAAAACCTCCAGTATTTTTCAGCTTGAAACACAGTATAATTTCTGTGGAGAGCTCCCTTGTTGTTCTAGAAAGCCTCTTCCCTATCCTGCCCACCCCCAAACTGTATGTCAGTCTTTTTCCATTTCCAAATGGAACTTTATTTTTTAGGATGATCAAAACCGGGTTTGGAGCAATGGAACATTCCATTGTGGAAGTGACCGGAAGCCTTCCCGGTTTCAGAAGCTGCTTGCAGCCCAGCAGGAGGAGCAGAGGTGCCCAGGAGGCAGGGAAGAGCGCACACAACCTGCTGTACTTTCCAGTCCCGACAAAAAAAGGATTTTCTGTAAACATTGGCAAAGCCACTTCATTGTTTTCTTTCAAACTACTCCTTAAAAGACCCATTGCTGGAGGCCTCAAATAAAAAAAAAAATAATTAAAAAAAAGCAGCTGGTACCCGCAAAGCCATCCTGTTGCTCTGGCAGGCGTTGCTGTGCCATGCCCGGTGTCCCGCCGGTCCCGGCACCCCTCGTTCCAGACAAGGCATCTGTCCCTGTGTTCAGGGCACAGGGAACGTGTGGTACAGGGCTGTCCCACACAGGGCAGTGTGACTGGGGAGAGACGTGAGGGATGGGGACAGCCACAGCTTCCTGGGGCGAGGTGACCATTAAACAGGACCCGTGCTGCACCTGGGTTTCCCAGTATCCCAGGAAATCTGCTGGCTGGACTCCTGATGTGTTTTGCCTTCCTGTAAGAGGTCCCTGACTAATCTGCTCATGAAACAAGATGCTCTAGAATCACATAGATCCACTGAGGCTGGAAAAGACCTTTAAGGTGGTCAAGTGCCCAGTGGCCATTACACAGGGCTGTTATGACCCAGGGTGAGACACTGCAGTCTGTGGGGCTGGGACAGTCCCCAGCCTCTCCTGCGTCAGGGTTCGACCAAGCCACGGGTCAATATTTACCCCAGTGCAAATGTTCAGGCCATCCCCTGCCACGGGCAAGGCTGGCTCTGACAGGGCAGCACCGAGTGCAGCACCGCTAACAGGGCAGGGAAGCCTCTGCCAGCTGAGCTCTGCCTCGGAAGAACAGCATGCACTCACTGCAGGACACCTCTGACAGCTCCTGTGATTCCTGCCACAAACACGTCACTTGGCCACGGGTTTGCTCTGTGCTGCCTTGCCGATCCTTGGCACTTTGTACACCTGCATCAAAGATCTTTATCTTTCAGCAAACAAGCCTTCAGCGAGGGAATAAATTCCTGACTATGACCTTTGGGTGCTCTGAAATTTTTTTCATCTACTAACAAAACAAGTTTGGGTGGTTTTTTACCCCAAAATAACCCTTATCTCTGTTGTTTATTAAACCCTAGTGTGCCCACTGGAAGCAGCGCCATCATCCCTGGACACTGCTGGGAAGTTCAGGTGTCTGTCTTGCCAGAGTGTGTGGATGTGCCTCGACACATGCCTTAGGAGCTGAGTGTGCCTGTGAATCCTCCCGTGCGATAATTGGGAGCTGCTTAACCCGGGTGGGAGACCACCCCAGTGAAATTGGAGCTGTTGGTGCCTGACTTTCCCCTGTGGGGCATCAGGAGCGCTTGGCAGCTGCCACCCAGGTGTCACCCAGGTGTCACCCAGGAGCCACCCATCCCTCACGTGTGGCCGTGGTGAGGCACCGAGCTCCTCAGAAGGCAGGGGTAGGTGGGAGTGAGGAACGGGTCAGACAGCCACTCTCAGTTATAAAAATGTAAAAATGGTTAGTAAATTTCCATCAACCTGTCATGGAGAACAAATCTGGCTGAAAAAAAAAATCAATTGGTTTGGCATCTATCACTTTTTTCACTGGCTCATTATTTGCTCAGAAGTCAGGGAGAGCTCCTCCCACCAGCGGGATTGTCCTGGTCAAATGTCAGCTCCCGGGCCTCGGTGCTCCACCTTTCTGCCCCGAAAATGAGGGTTTTGGCATTCCGGCCCGCCTGACGGGCGGCTCCGGGAGCGAGAGTGCCCCGCACCCCGAGCAGCGGGGGGACAGCGGGACATGCACAGGGCACGGCACGGCCCGGGCTCATCCACGGCGAGTGTGACGAGTGTCCTTTGCTGCACAGGAGGGGAATTCCTGCACGTGTGCAGCTCGGGACAGGAATGTGCCCAGCACACTGACACTGGTAACGCACCTTGAGCTGCACAAACACCCCAGTGCCGTCCCCAGAACCCGCCGGGGGATGGATCCGCGGAGCGGAGCTGCACGGGCACTGCTGGGCCCTCGGCATGTGCCTGACCCGGGGCAGGGGCTGCAAAAGGGACTCGGTTTTGCCAGCACGGTTTGTGTTTCTAACCTGACAGATGGGATTTTTCTGTTGAGTGAGGCTCACCCCGCACTGCGATAGGGACGGCAGGGCACTCCGGGGGGATTTCTGCAGTCCAGAGGCACTGCGGAGCCCCTGCTGCCGTCGGTGTGAAGGAGCGGCTTCAGTGGCCGAGCTGGGACAGCGGCTGGTGGCACTGACCGGCACTGAAGGGACAGCGGCCATCGTCTCTCCACGTGGGAAGCGGCCGGGCGAGGGACACAGGGCTGTTCCCGTGAGCGGGCTGCTGCTGGGACACGGGCCGGGTGCCCTGGCAGCCTGTCCTACTGCCTCGGCAGTCTGTCTGCAGCTGCCAAGGGCAGGGCACAGGGTCCTTCCTGCCCTCCGTGGGGTGCCATGGGTGTCGGTGCAGCAGGATCGGGTAAGGGAGCAGCAAAAGGAACACGGACATCCCTGGGAGTTGCGGGGATGCACCAGGAGAGCCGGGGGAGCCGGCTACTGGCACTGCCAGGCTGTTCCCTGCTGGCTTGGAAGTGCCATGGCAACTGGGGGAGGCTCTAGGCAGAGCAGCTGATAAACCAGAGGGCCTTCTGCCACCCAGGCTGGAGAAAGAGGCTGATGGAAGCCCCATGAAGTTCAGCAAAGGGAAATTCAGAGCCCTGCACCTGGGGAGGAACAATCCCAAGCACCAGTATGAGCTGGAGGCCATCCAGGTGTAAAGGAATTTTCCAGAAAAGGACCTGGGGGATGAGTTGCTCCTGAGCCAGCAATGTGTTCTTGTGGCAGAGCAGGCCAGCAACACCTTGGGCTGGATTTGCCAGAGCATCACCAAGGGGCTGAGAAGGTGATCCCTCCCTCTGCTCAGCACCAGTGAGATTGGTTGGAGTGCTGAGTCTGGCTCTGACCCTGCACAGGACAGACACAGAGTTGCTGGAGAGAGCCCAGCAAAGGGCAGTGAGATGGTGCAGGGACTGGAGCATCTGAAACAGGGGGAGGCTGAGGGAGCTGAGGCTGTTCAGCTCAAAGAGGAGGTGGCTCAGGGGTGACCTAAGATTTGTGTATGAGTATCTGAAGGCAGGAGTAATGTCAAGAGAGACAGGATTGTGTCAGTGGTGCCCAGTGACAAGGCAAAGGGCAATGGCAAAGGAAGACATAGAGAATTCTGGTTAAACACAAGGAATACTAATTTTGCTGTGAGGGTGTCTGAGCACTGGAATAGGTAGCTATTGCCAAACTTGAAGATATTCATATCTCAGCTGGACATGCTCTTAACATGGGGTTATCCTCACTGCCCTGGGACACTCTGGAACCAAAGAAAGAGCTGGACTCCAAACTGTGCAGCAGCCTCCACCCACATCAATCCCTGCTTTTCAATAAGGGCCCTGTGCTGTGAAAAGTGAGAAAATTCTCCTCTTGTGCTTTGTCCCAAGGTTTTTAATGACCTGCCTTCCCCACCTGGGCAGAGCCCAAGGCATTGAGATGGGGATGTTTTCTAAAAGATCGCTGCAGCCTTCAGAGGCAGGCAGGAATCTGGTTTTTATCTTTACGGAGAACTTGTGACAGATGAAAAAGTCCGATTTTTCAAGTAGAGCCTATTGAGTCAGTGACTATTGCTGACAACTAAAAATGAGACCATTTATAGCACAAATATTTCTTAATATTTTACTTTCATTTATGTGATGGTTGCAACTAGTGGAGTTTGAGGAGGGAGAGGCATTTGACACAGTCACAAGGGCTGGGTTTTAGCAGCACAGTCAGTGGTACAGCCCAGAGCCCTGCTGGCAGGTTTTCTTTTTGTACCCAACCACCAAATTAGACTAAAGCCTGCCAAAAGCTTTCATCTAAAGACGAAAAACTTCTGTAAATACAATTTCTCCAATAGCAATGCTGCTGAGCTGCTGCAGCAGAGCACGGACAGCGTTACAGAGCACTGCCTGCCACCTTCTGTACTCATGATGGCTTAACTGCCACTTCCATTGAAAATCCTATTTGTTAAGGATTTATAAATTGGCTGCATTCATTTGCTTGTCTGAAAGTTGGCACAGAGCTCTCTCCCATGGTGTTTTTACCACATTTTACTTTATTACTTGCTTTTTTTGTCCCCGTTCTTGGCTCATAAGTAGCCTGACTCTGACCATTAAATCCTCCTAAGATGCTACACAAGTATTTTAACAAACAAGGAAATGAAGGGAAGTCTAACCTGTGACATGAGATGTGTGTTTTGAAGAGCAACACCCCATTCCTGCTGCAGGAGGTGTGGGGAAGCCTGGGCAGGGCTGGTGGCACCTGCTGAGCCCCAGGTGAGCTGGAGCACATGGGTGGGTGCAGGGCATCTGCTGGGCACTGCCTCTTGCCCTGGTGCAAAGCCCACACTCACCAGGTTGGGAGAGGCTCCTGGGGCTGGTGGTGGAGAGGGCTGGGCAGCCTGCAGGGTGTTGGCAGGCAGACCCCAAACTGTGTGTGGGACAGGCTGGCAGGGTCCAGTCCCTGCCTTTCTTGCCAAGCTGTTTCCTTGCTGGTGATCTGGCTGCGTGCCTGGCTTGGGTACCTGAGCACATCACACAGGTGCCTCCACCTCTGTGTTTTTACTTATTTTTGGTGGCTGTGGTGGGGAGGCTGAGCTGACACAGTGAGCTCTTGGTCAACTGATATTAAAATGACCAGTTTAACCCCTGAGCATGATGGGCCCAGCTGTGAGGGTGCTGCAAAGCATTCTGTGAAGACTTTGGTGTGACCCAGTCTGGGCTGCTTGTTAACTGCCACTTGCTCTTCCCAGCAGCTCAGGTAATCACCTGCCAGGTGTTGCTGCTGCAGACACACAGAGCTCATGAGCACAACTCCAGCTGTGCCCAGCACTGCTGTGCTGGGTTAGGCAGAAGCAGAAAAGGCTTTATCAACACAGGGGAGTTGGTGCTTTGACACTTGTGATGGTATTTGCCTTTCTAGAGCCCTTAGTCGTGCTCAAACATTGCATATAACTGTGCTCATTAGGGAGCTGACAGACATGCAGGGGGGGGGAGAGAGAATTGTTCTGATATTACTGACCTAAACAAGCAGTTCCAGCATACAATATCTGTCTGTATATTGGTACAACCAGCAGCAGAGCCCTCAGAGACAGACCCTGCCCAGTGGAGCCACTGTTTTCTGAGCACTGAAAGTGACTGTAAGGCTCTGAGATCTTGCTGCTAATTCAGAGATGTGCAGAGGAAAACATCTTTTGCAGCTGTGTCAGCATCTGTTCTGTGGTAGATGCTGACCCTCTTGTATCACAGTCCTTGGTGCCACAGAGGTGGAGAAGTGAATTTGGGTCCAGAGGAGTGACAGGTTTCAAATGCAGTGAGCAATGTTTAAACTAACTAAGCCTTGCAAATAAGGAACTTCTATGCTGCAGGCTGTACTTGAAGAGGTTGGGAAGGAACTTCTATTGTTGGCAGGAAAGTTTGGAGGCAGCTCAGAGGCAGAGAGGTCCTGGTAGCTCTTCATTACACCTGCCTTAGTTTGTAAGGTAAAATCCCCCCTTTGAACAAAGGCACAGTTCAAACAAAGGCAACCTGAGTGGATGACTGACCTCCACGTGGGGTTCTCATGCAGGATCACCAGATGAACACAGCACAGTACAATTGAGTGGCTGATACTTTACCTTTGGAGTTTCCTAGGGCTGTACCCTCAAGGCTGTGTGTTGAGCATATTCCCATGTTTGATCATTATTGAGTGATTGTCTGAGGAGTGTTGTGAGACTGTTGTCAAAGGGATCAACCTTACAGAGATCACAGCACAAAGCAGTTAATGCAAATTACTCAATGGCATTCCATCCTGATATGGTTTTCTTGGATTCTTAAACAGGAAATGACAAACAAACACAAAGAGCCCAGGAAGGCAGTGTTATGGTCATGTTCAGGGCAGGTGAGGGATATCTGGATCTTCTGGCAGCAGTGATGAGCCTGGGCTACATGAAGATCAGGGGCTTGGCTTAGAGGCAGAATGGTGTTGGCACAGTCATTTCTATCAGGAAACTTTTGAGAGGCTGCATTACCCAAGGGGTGGGAGGTGAAAACTGGAAGTGCCAGAGCCAGGCTCCCATGCAGGTTTCAGTCTGGCTCTGTGCACTCTCAGAGCCCAGTGTGTGCTCTTGTGTCAGCCACTGCACTACAGGCAGCAAAAAAAAAAAAAGCCTAAATGGTTCCTTCCCTTTATTTATTCCCATAAGAGTACTGTGGATCCACTGGTCTGGGCCAGCTTTAGGAGGAATGCCTGTGTGTGCCTCAGTCTGGGAAACACCAGCCTAAGGAAGGCTGACAGGGCACTGCTGGGGACTGCAGTGGGCAAGGCAGTGCCAGGAGGCAAAGGCTGGCACCTCTGGGTGTCTCGTGGGCAGAACTGCCATCATGTGGCCAAAGTGCCACGGGTGCCACCTCGAGAGGCAAAACACCTCTCGTGGTGGTGAGGAGCAGGGGGTGCTGAGACACGTGCTATACCCACAGCCAGTCCACTCCTTGGGATAAGTCAGGAAACAAAACAGGGCTTTTTCCCAAGCTGAAATGCAAAGTTATAAATACTAAATTCCTTCAGTTACAGCAATCCAATAGGAAAAAAAGAAATGTACTCTAATGCTGATTCTCCATCTGGTTTTGGTGTCAAACAGAAGCCTATTCTTGGATTCCTGCTCCCTCTGCAAACAACTCAGCTTGCACTCGAGTGAGTTGGGAGGCTAAACCCACGTTTGTGGTACTTAGGCTGGCCTTGAGCTTGTGCTCTGTGCCTTCCCACAGCCAGGAGTGCTTCCCAGGCCAGGTCCTTTGATGGGTGCCCTTGCTCTGTCCTGGTCACAGTGCTACTGGGGACACAGTCACAGTGTCACTGTTAAAGCCAACGCTTAACTACTCCCTCATAAGAAGAATCCAGTTCACGTCTCCTTGGCAGTGCTTTAGGTTAAGCACCTGTTCCACATGGAAAAGTGTAGCAAGGAAGAGAGAGGAAAAGCAAGAGCTTTGAGAGGAATGGGAGATACCAATTTGGAGTGAGGAAATGGAAGGTTGTAGAAAGAAAAAGGGAGAAACAGATGTCTCAAGAAATGGGAAACCCAGATGGGACCACGAGAGAGACTCAGATGGGACCACAGGAGAGCTGGCCATGGCCACACCAGTCCAGTTATCTCCCTCATTTGTGAAAACTTTAGAATGGGCTCTACCTGTCAGCTGTTTTTTCCAGGCATGAGAGAATTTAGCTCTTTTGTTGTAATTACAAAAAATACAGCAATTCTTCCAGTCTCTTTGATGCAGCACACAAGGTCCTCAAAGTCACCAGTCACAGTGCAGTGTCCTGGCCAAAAGGACAGGCTGGGCAGTCCCTGTAGATGGGAGTGAGGCTGGGGGTGTCTGTATGGGAACACTGGGAAAGTGCAGAGCTGGGAATCACCTTGGTCAGGTCCAGCACCACGGTAAGCTGGGCCTAAGAGCTCAAGTGTATTGCTGGGGCTTTCCACACAGCCTGTGCTGAGCTGCACACTGGCTTTGGAAACTACAGCTAGCCCTGGATCAATGATCTCTGGTGGGAGTTTAGCACCACCTCCCAAAACTCTGTTTAAGAACATCCTGACGGTGTATGTTACTTGCAGAGGAGATGAGTAGGCAGTGCATCCCCTGGAATTTGTTACATCTCCTCTGATAGTCATTAATATTCAAAGGATGCTTCCCTTTTAGCTTAACTGAGTTCTCTTTTGAAGTAGCAGAATCTCCAGTTCTGCAGAGTTTCAGCTTTAACAGAATGAAGGGCACTGGGGACTGTGCAACAGGTTTTCATTCCAACCCCCTCACACTGCAAGAAAAATTCTATCCCAAAAAATGAGCTAAGTAGCTTACCAGGACAGGGCCAGGTAATCCAGACAAACTGCAGGAATGCAAAGAGTCTCTACCTTGTGATTTCATGTTTTATTCCCCCATTAAAAAACTACTTCCTTAAGAGATTTCACTTGTAAAGGACAAAATAATAATGTAACAGCACTACAAGTCCTTCAGCAAAGAAAAACAGCTGCAGTGATGGACAATCAGGACTTCATCTGAAAATGCAGCCAGACTTCCTCTGCAGAGGATGAGTAACAGGGCTGGGGGTGCCCATGGGGTGAACATGAAGGTGCAAACCCCCAGTCAGAGCAGGGTGGCTCTTGTTTGCACAGAAAAATTAGATTTGTGCTTTCTGAGTGCTCCAGGTGTTGCACCACACAGGCACTGAACTGTTTGGCTTTAAAAATGCCCTGGAGTGAATTTATGCCCATAATCAACTCGAGCATCTCTGTCGGTATCATGAATCATTAAAAAACTCATTTGCAACCCCAAAAGCAAAACTGTTCTCAAAATTAAGTAGAGCTCCCCAGCTACATACTTAAATGAGATAAAAGCAGCAGGGCTCTGGGTGATAGATGGCTCCCTTTTATCATCACCAGGAGTGACTGTTTGCTTAGGAGAGGGTCTTTGATCTCACCTCCCGTTTTCAAATGTGGTAGAAATAAGCAATCTCCCAAAGAAGACAGATTTCATGGAGACTTCCTGGCTCACAGCACAGCCTTGGATGTTCCATTTAATATTGTGTTACTATATTTTCAAACTGTTTAGAGGTTACTTCAGTGCAATTAAACTAATTCCAGAACTGAAATATAGCAGTTTGAGGGCTGCTAGTCATGAGGTGCAGAGAGGGAGTTTCTAAAGCATTTACCAATTTTCTCCTGTGTCCTAAGCAGATTTTTGGGTGATGTGTGTGAAGGACTTTGCTTGCCCAGAGATTAAAGGACCAGCCCCCTACAGGATCCATGGAACCACAAGAAGTCATTTCCACATATAAAACGCTGTGTGCATTAGAAACAGCCAGACATGAATCATTTTCACAAGATTTTGCAATGGAAGACAACTAATTCACAGGAGTTTTAGAGACTTTATTTATGTATAAACAATTTAAACACTTTGCCATAAATTATCTTTGCCTGTCTCTAGTCTTTGCTTAGCAGCAAATTAAAATTAATATAAAAACTCAATGAACAATTCATACATGTATATTACAAAAAAGTTCTTGTACCAAAGTTCTTATTAGACTTTTTTTTTCTTTTTTTTTTTTGTGGTGACCGTAATGTGATTGTCTCAGTTTCTCGACCAAACAAACACACTAATAATTTTTAAATCTGAAACAGTGATTGTGCCTTCTGGCTGATGTATGTACAGGGTGATCTGACGTGGTGCCCATTTGCAATAGTGTAACACAATGCCCACAGCTCTACTGGAACTGATACCAACAAACTACTGAATCTAAACAGACTACACCCTGTAACTGTGTTATACTGTCCACAATGGAAATCTTCAAAGACAAACAGAGTATGAAATTTATCTGTAGTGATTTATAGCCACCATTTTGAATGTAACTTTACACTCTGCCCTCTTTGAATAAGTTAAGCTTCAGGCCAGACAAGTGGAGGGTCAGAGTGCAAGTGTGGTTTTGTTACTTTTAAATATATTTTCCTTTCCTATTTCCAGTGCGCTCTCACTTGCATTTCATTTGTCCTCCAGTTGCTACACACAAATCACCCCAAAGTCATGTTTTAAATGCACCTGTATTTTGCTTTAAATGAAAACCTCTTGGATATTTATCAAACAAGCAGTCTGAATCATCTGTGTTTCATCAGCTGGTTAGTGAAAGTGGCCCACTTGGATTTCTTAGTTTGCTCACGTGTGAATGGAGTGAGGTAATACAATACGAGGCCTTCTTTTTGTTTTTCTTTAGACCCAGAACAAGTGGGTAATATTTCAGGGGTACTTTTTAATTTGTACGGTTAAGAGTTTTCAGTCTGGCTTTAGTCCACTTCAGGATGTGGTTTTTAATCACTTGAACAGTAGCATTTAACTCAAAAAATATGAGCTTTTTTGCCACTTACTATCCCAGAGTAGCTCAGCCTAGTGCCCCCATTTAGGTCTTCATCTCCTTAGGAGAGGAGATAACAGTTATGACTACTGATTCATCCAGCAAAGGATGACAGCAGGTTAATTTGTTACCTCTTTCCCATCTCATTCTGTCTTAAAAACTGGATGTTGCTGCTACTGTCTGCTAGCTCTGGGTACTGCTCCACGGGCAGGACATAATATCCCTCGTACCCTTGGACCCTTCCCGTGTTGAGGAGCTGCTGCCTCTCTCCATCTGTCCATATGCGGCTGCCCTCTCGTCCGTCCCGTGCCTTCTGCTGCTCCTTGGCCCAGGCTGCGGCCAGGGCCCGCTGCCGAGCCTGCTCCAACACTCTGGCCTTCTCCTCGTCCAGCGTGTCGGCGCTCAGTCCGTAGCGGATGTTGATCAGCAGGGTGGAATGCTGAAACTCAACATTGGTAAACCTTCGAGTCCTGCCGCTGACGAGGAGCGTGGGCTGCGACACGGTGACGTTGATGCCGCTGTCCAGGACCTTCCTCCCGCTGGTCATGGCCAGGGTGACCAGGTCGCTGTCGGCCGAGCCGACCTTCACGAAGTAGTGGGTGTCCTTGCCCTCGATGCTGTAGTGCATTTTCTCCAGGTAGTGAGCGCCGTTCAGCACGGAGGCGATTTTCCTGCTGTCGTCCGTGGCTATGCTGGAAACGCCCGTGGTCACGCGGCCTTCCTTCACAGCAAACATGATTCCTTTCCCCACGATGGGAGTGCTCGTGGCAAACCAGTGGCCTGCTTTCTCTCTGATTTTGGCATGTAACCTTTTCGATATGACCTGTCCCTCCAGAGCCATGAAAGCCTGGTTGTGTCGTTCCGTCGTCTGCTGCACTCCTGTAATTAGCTGGGGAGAGCAAAACAAAACAAAAAAACACCAAAGAAGATGCAGATCTGAACATACTCATTTCAGAGACCAATAATGATCTTTGCTCTGCTTCTTTAAAGGAAGGACATGCAGAGAAAAATTACACACTTCAAAAGACCACCCTTAGTTATCCATCCATCCATCCATCCATCCATCCATCCATCCATCCATCCATCCATCCATCCATCCATCTCTTGTTCAGAATCAGGTAAATACTCATTCAGCAAATTATTTTGCCATCTGTAGGACCAAATAAAGTACTTCTCATCACCTTCTGTTGCACATATGCACCACACAATTTTGGCCAATCCTATAATGCCCAATAGAAGAATAAGAAAGGCCCAAGTCTAGCACAATTTTAATTAAAGCTGAAAACAAACAGAATCCATGTATTAAAAGGTGGCATTTAACTTGTGGACAGTTTTGCCCAGAAATTTCAACCAGTATCTATAACTGAAAAGCTTATGAATGACAGTTTTTTTGAAAATAGATGGAATTTGGGCCTAAAAGCACCAAAGCAATTCCTGAAGAGGGGGTTTAGACTCTCAAATGGCTTAGAAGCCTAAGAAAGTGGTATATTTAGGTTTATATGATCATTTATATTGTATTACCACATAGATGAAGTAAGCCTAGCAAAGAATAGGTTTGGAATTGGCCTAGTACTCTCCTGAAGTTTATTACATGGGTTGGAATTTATTATAAAAGTTAAACCCATTTACTGTTGTCCACCCTTAACCTGACAAATAAGTATGAATGCTGTGACTGAAGATAAATGAAGTAGCAAATCAAAACCTCTAACTAGAAAAATGACAAAAACGGTAAGAAAACCTCTTACAGGGTGAGAAGTAGAACCCTTTTTTACCAGTAAAACAAGTACCAACCTAAGTTTATTGCAATACATTATTAGGATGGCTTTACCAAAGGTACAACAGATGATAAATTACCCTGACAAAGTCTCCCTTTGTCATTGCTAATCAAGTTAATCGAGTTACAACTTGTTAATCAAGGAATAACTCAATAAAAGACAAACTAATGACACTGTAATTATGATAACAACGAAGGCTGGCAAGAAAGGCATATATTCATTAGTATAAAATGTAGCTATACTCACTTCACTTTATACTGAACTAAATGCTTGGCCTTCTGCTGTAACTACAGAGGAGCCAGCAATTCTATCCATAGAGTGGGGCAAATTTATCCAAAAAGTAACTTAAAATTTCTGCTTACCTGTCCATTTTCACATGCTTGACTCTCAGACAGCTCGTATGGTGGTGACACAAAGTACATTTTTGCTCTAGGGAAACCAGGAATGATGTTGCTAAGCTGAAATCCAAACATCACCAACCAGCTCTTGACATCTAAAAATCAAAAGAAAGCAGCCAAATGAGAAACACATATGTGTAATAAATAGAGGAAATGAAAAAAAATAGGAAATCCATCTTTGACATCCTTAATTTCAAGTAGCAACTGAAGTCACAACTGATACTGTAGTGTGGAACTTTACAGAACTGTAGCAACCCACCATGAACAGGCACAGGAAACACTGCATTAAATTTACCCTAAATAATTCATCAGGGATATACCAGCTCTTTCATTCTTTTTCATTAGAGTACATGTATTATCCAAACATTTTACAGTAGGCAGTACTTGTTCCATCTCTAACACCTTCTGATGTGGCTACTATGTGTGACCTATAAACTGTATTGTATAATGATATTTTATTAGGTTAACACTCTAAAAACATCTGTAAAGTCCTCTGGGGAAGGACATGTCTTCTCTTCTATGTCCTACTTCTATCAGCTGTCATCAGGTCTCAGGAGGCTCCATTAAAAGCAGTGAGAAGCTAGACTTGTAAATCAGATGTCTAAATTTAGGTAGCAAGAATATCCTCCCCATCCCTCCGGAGAAAGCAGGAGCTGTGTGGGAGGGTTACAGCTCAGCTCTGAGGTGAGCCTCAGCAATTTCCAGATGTGGGTTCAACCAGGAAAACTCTGTCCTCAGAGCTAGCTGAGAAAGCTAAGTAACTGAGTTAATAACAGTAATTCTCACTCAGCAGGTATTAAGAACTAATGGTGTATTTTAGTGATCCAAATGACAAGTTTAACAAAAAAGAAAAGAGTCCATGACCCCATTTTACATTCCTGTTTCCTGAATTCATGATAATTTTTGCTTAAAAATCTCTCCTGTCTTTCCCAGTGGCCATCTCTGCTTGCTGGCCTACACTGGCTCCTGATGCTCCTATGGCCACTTCTGTGAGCTGAACTGTTGCAAAGCCTGTTTTCCACAAAAGTCTTTTTTTCACTCTGCCTCTCAAATAAGTAGTAAAATACTCTGCCTCTATGAGGTATTTGTATCCATCTCTCATCACACAGTGATTACTGTATTTTTCCTGAACCTTTGGACAGCACAGGGTTACTGCTCCTTATAAGGCTTCAATTTATTTTATGGTAAAATGGCATCTCCTGAACAACTCACTTCAGCTGCTCTAATTCCACAGAAACCAGAGGAACTAAATACAAAACAGTTACTATTTTGCTGAGCTAATGTGCTTTGCAGCACTGCACTTGCTACAGGAATTTGTTTTCAGCAAAACCTGTGAATAAAGCAGTGTTAGGGGTTAACAGTAAGAATGGACTGGGGGGGAGGGTTTTTGGTGGTTTTTTTGTTCTCTGTTTTTTTTTAAACTGTGACAACAAAGGTGCCACCATAATCACTTCTTCTCGAAGATAATCTGTTTAGTCCTAGAGCAACAAATACTTGCATCACTGATGGAGCATTTTTACAGACTACAAGGTGTGTGTTGCCCCTAAATGCAATTATCTTTCTAGATTTCATCCAGTGGATGGATAAATTAAATTAATGCAATTTCAGAATGTAGCAAGATACAATAAGATGATACTGAAAATCAAAATTAAAGAGTGGTGGATGAAAATAGGACTTTTGTCTTGAGATAATTTTAGTCACCAGTATTTTCACACTATCAGGTACAAATCACATTATCACCTAATTGCTAAGTCTCTCCTCTAGAACCTGTGATGTGCTACATCTACTATTAGGTTGCAATGTACTAATGAAACTTGCTGTGATTTTCTTTGAAGGGAATGCACACTTTTCTTGAAATTCAAATTACTGCTAAAATTAAGATCATTCCTTTTAAAAAATGGTATCACTACTCTAATTATTGTATACTGCATATTCTATTCCAAAAAAAAGTTTTTCCTGAAGACATATTAATTACCTTTCCTTTTAGAAACTGCCAGAAGCTAGTTCAAGTACTGTGTGATGTTACTAAGTGAAAAATTATTCCTAATTAAGAAAGGGTTACAAGTTTTACCCAATTCTAACAGATGTGATCAAAACTACTTTTGTTTCTTGGCTCTACACAATCCATAACGCTTATTAGTCTTTCAGGATGAAATAATCTTAAAAAACATCAAGGATTTAATTTTAAATACTAAAGACTGTTTGCATATTAAAAGTTAAATGGGAAAAAGAGGTTTAATTAAATCCATTCATGGTGCTAATTCATAATGTGCCCACGGGCTCAGTCAATAGTTAATTTTGAAAGTAGCCCTGAAAGAAAGAGATCTGAGCAGTTCTGGTTTGTGATTCTGAACCAACCTGCAAGTGATTTCTATACAAGACTTTTCTTGATGCAGAATTAGAATGAACACATCTTTATACAGTACTAATTCAACAGGAAGTTCACTATGGCTGTGTGGAAATTTTATATTCAGGCAAACTTATATTTATTTTTTTCCCTCCATAATTCATCACGGCTTCTCACTTAGAGACCTTCAATCAGGGAAGAGCAGTTTCAAGGAACCAGAAATATCCAGTCCTTTTCATAGCCCAAAGAGGAAAATGGCCCAAACTTAATGTGAGGATTGAACAAAGGGCTAGTAAGGAGAAGTTGGATTTCTTTACCAAAACAGCTTCCAAGCTGAAGTGTTATGTATTATAAATGTAAAGAAGTCTCACCTGTTACATAATTCTTTAGATCCAGTTCATTGCTGAGAGGGTTGTTACTCTTGAACATGTACAGATTGAAAGGAGCGGGTTCTTTGCCAATATTTTTCCACATGGTGTAATCAGGAGATGTCCAGCGCCCAGCCAGGACGTCGTAGTCCCTTTGGGTAAAATGCACGAGTTTGGTTAAAGGATCATACAGCCCTCCATGGAACCCAATGACCAGCTGGAAATCTGGGTTAGAGTCGTAGTAGATCTCCCCATAGGCCGTATACTGGAGCTGTTTGATCATGAGCCCATTGATGCTGAACACGGCTAATGGAGTGCCTGTGTTATCAGAGGCCACGTAATACTCTTCCCCACTGCTGCTCTCCATTGCAAAGAGGTGGCCTTGCAGATCATAGTACAAAGAAGTGATTTCGGAGTTGGAATGATTGTAGACATGAGTTACCCTTGTTGGATTGTGAAGATCAGCATAAAAGTACTGTAGATGATGTCCCAGGTTGGTCTTGCAGGAAGCCCTTCGGCCCAGTCCATCGTAGCGGTACTGAACACTCCACCCATTTGCTTTGTTGTAAGCTCTTGTCAGGAGCCCTTTGGAGTTGTACTCAAACACATCCGTGCCCCGCTGCCACAGGAAGCCGTCGTCATCGATCCTGTAGGGGACATCCCCCAGGCGTGTGATCCTGTCCCTAAGGTCGTAGCGCAGCGGCATCAGCCGGACGCTGTTTCCTGGGTTCAGGAGGTGGAGGTTCCCGTTCAGGTCGTAGCTGTAGCGCCAGGTGGGCCTGTCATTGACTGCCACGCTCTGCAGCTGCCCATCACCATCATAGTCATAGGTGTACTTGGTTGTGTTGGCATAGGGACCGAGTTTGAGCTCCCTCTTGGTCACCCTTCCCATGCTGTCGTACTGCACGGTCATCCAGTACATCAGGGACCGGAACATTTCGTACTGCACTTCTTTAATGCGCCCGTGGGTATCAAAGTGCTTGCTCAGCGTCATAACTGCTGTGGTGATAATTTGGTTTATGTCATAATAAATAACTCCAAATTTGCCAAAATGCTCTACTTTGCCAGAAATCTCATCGTAACGGTAAAGGTCAACTGGAAGAGGCGTCTCACTTATGATGGGTTTGATGCTTGCGATTCGGAAGCTGTTGTCATGATACGTATAATCGAACCTTGCATTGACCATTCCTTCTTCAGAGAACCTGTAGATTTGCTTGTCAACAAGAGGGCCAATTTTCCGATAGCGAATTGTACAAGAAAATCCTCCGCTTTGCAAATTCACCATTTTCAGGACACCTGTGGTTTCGTCATATCCAAAAGTAACCGCCGTGCTGTCATAAACAATTTCAGACAGCTTGGACAGCTTTCCATACTTGTAGAAGACTTGCCGGCCGGTACCTAAAAATGACGTTTTCAGAATCCTGCCGTCATCGCTGTAATCAAAAATGACAGAGGCGTTGCTTTCGGGGGGGTTGTAGATGTTCCTGATGTAGCCCACAGAGGTGTGAGTGGACATGCTGTGCCGGGCCACGCTGGGCATGGTGACGGCGTGCAGGCGGTCCGAGGAGTCGTACTCGAAGATGTACTGCCGCTGACTCTGCAGCAGCAGCACCATCGACTGCGGGGAAAACAACAACAAACAGTTACCAGCTAGCAGCGTGTGGCCTGAGAGGGGAACTGAAGAAAAGTTTCCTGGAGAGGCACTAATGTTAAACGAGTGCAAAGAGAAGCAGAAACGTTAGTCAGGGGCACAGAGCTGCTCAGGAATATTGTCAGGTTGCCAGATGAGAGGATCTGCTCCTTGGAAATCAATACACTGACGCTCCAGAGAAAGTGTAGGTTAGCAACCTGTGAGCGGTCCTCCCTGTAGGAGAACTTTTTTTTATTTTCCCTTTTTTTTTTTTTTCCACTGGGGGATGCAGAGGAGTTAGATAAATGACTTGATTTATCTTTCTGCCAGCAGTTGTAATTCACAACTGTTACTATGAAATATGGGAGAAACTAAGCAGAGAACATCAGCTCTGGTTTACTTAGAACAACAAGAAGGGAAAGGAAAAACAACATGCAGTTTTGCAGTATTTAAGACACTTTTATGACTGAAGTGTGCTAATTAGGCTAAGTAAAAATACACTACCATACTTTCATTTAGTAAGTAGCAATTATAGATGAGTTACCTGTTTCTACATGAACCTTTTGTCAGGTTTAGTCACACATTTTTGGGCTCAATTAAGCAAAATTCATCGTGTTAATTTATTGCTGTTCTATGGCAGGAAAATATCAAAAGACAGAAACCGTGAACAAAATGTTTCCCATTAAAAATTAGTCATATTCTGTTGATGAATTGAAAAACAAGGAATTTTGAGACCAGATTGTTAACAGCTGGGATACATCAAATTTCAGCCAGTTTGGGTGTGTGATTCATGTGTTATGAAGCCAGACAGAACTTTGTGTCCTTGCAGCTCACGCCAGGAGGTGACAGGACACCACCTACGTTCTCCAGGTAGGTGTAGCTCCACACTTTGCCGTCGGCGAACATGCGCGACACGATCCTGCCCTGCTTATCGATGTCCGTCCTCTCGCTCATGGCCCCGCGCTGCAGCCCCGCCAGGCGCCCATTGAAGAAATAGGAGACGTTGACAGCGGCCAGGCCACTGCTGGGCAGCCACAGGAAGGGCCGGCCCAGCTGGTCGTAGATGATGCGCAGCGTGAACTTGCGGTGGTCGTCGTAGATCTTCTCCGTGCGGATGTTGCGGTCGTAGTCGATGGACAGCAGGTTCCTGCCGTGCACCTGCGGGAGGGAAGGAGGCTGCGCTCAGGGCAGGGTGGGCACGCCAGCCCTCTGGGTTTACAGTGGGGGAATAGGATGCCCAAAAGGCAATTTGCCCAGGGAAATCCTTTGGGAAAAGTGTAAGATTCCTGTTAACTGGCTTTTGCTTTCCACTCAGTAGTATATTCAAGTATTTTTGAGTCTTTTACTGGGATATCTCCCATCTCCCTGCCATGTGGGAGATGATACCCTACAGTAAAAAGCTTCCATTATATGGTCAGAACAAACAGACATTCTGTACACCTAGGTCTTAAAGTGCAGAGAAACAAATTGTTTTGCATGGACTATTTTTCTACTTATTCTATTTTATTTTTCTACTTTCTACTATTTTCTTTTTATTTTTGCACTTCTGCCATCACTTTTTTTTTGCCTTTTTCCCTACAATCACCCTAAGAACAACTGATGAAATTTTTGTGCCTTCATTGAGGTTAAGCCACTTGGCTTCCAGAATTGCAACACCCTGCTTAGAATTCATTCATTTACTGTTTTCTTCATTTACTTTCCAAATATTCAATAGATCCTTCACCTGGGATGGGCTGAAAAATCCTGATCATACAGGCTGGGAAAGATGGACTTCAAGTGTTGAAAGCAAAAGTGCTAAATAATTAGGTTAAATATTTTTCTTTCCCCCCTCCTTTTTTTTGGTTATAATTTTCATTCAAAATACAGCATGAAGTGTTTCAGTGCCAGCTTTATTTATTTATTTAAATAAAAGAGCAAAGCAGAGGCAAAGGAGAGTAAGAGTGCCAAATGGGGAGGCTTCTAGTGAGAGTGCTGTAACGAGAGATACATAAATATATTCAGTGGGGGGTAAGCCATAGAATTCAGGCTAAGGCTATAATCTGATAAAGCTTCTTAAGTAATTTAATTGTAGATGCATCATTAATAAAGTAGAAGTTTTAAAATTAGATATAATTTCAGAGCAACGACTACTTAAAAAGTATTCATCAATTTCTGGGATTTTGTTCTTTAGCTTATATTTTACAGTGGCTTTGATTAAGCAATGTTTCCTCTTATCCAAAATTAAACTGTACATCAAACAATATGTAAATTAACCTTGAGCCTTTCTTGAGGACATAAAAGTTATTCTGAGATATGTTCACTGGCAGGGGTAAACCCAATTCCCACCCCATCCTACTCAGTAGGAATTCAGTTATTCAGACACATTTAAAATTAATACAATTTTGTGTTTGTAAAGAAATAATTATTTCAAATTATCACTCATTATCCTAAGTTTTTCCATTAATGAAATTAATCTCTTTAACAGTTTGCATTTCCTCAGTGGGCAATTACTAGGGAAAAAAAAAGCTCTTTTCTGTAGGTTTTCCCAAAGGTTCTTCCAGCAACAACTTGCCCTGTGATTTACAGAAAAGATAGAGTGTTTTTCTTAAAACACCTTGGGGCAAAACAAGTCAAATTCTGCTCTCCCATTGCAATGAAAATAAAGCCAGGGAAGCCAAACTCAACATCAGTAGTTTCTCAACTAGTTACACTTGTTTTGTAGCATCAACCCTGATGGCAGAGGCACAAAAAACCCCCTTTTCATCAGCAGAAGAGAGCTTTCCCTTCTCAAAAACATTTAGCTATAGAATTAAAGGCTGAGTGCATGACTGAAATAGTCCAATTTCTTAAGGATGAGCAGATTTTCTAAAAAGGAAAACAAACTTCTTCCAGGAAGATTATGAACTGAATTTTAGCTTTGGGGGTTTTGTTTGTTTTGTTTTTCTGTAACTTCTGAGGCTTCATAAATCAGTCAGGATTTCTGAGTTTTGCTGCCTCCATTACAGTAACCGTAACAGCAATCTGTATGAAGGAAAGTCTGACTCCAGCTATCCTCTCTTTTCTCAAAACCATTGTGACAGTTATTTGGTTTTGACATAGAAAATGAAACTAGTGGAGTTTTAAAAATGATTACACAGACAAGAGCTGTGCATGCATGCAAACATCACTTGGAGAGGTACACACGAACATCACCTGCTTGGATAATTCAGTACCTTCATCTGCATTTGTAAAATAAGTAAAGCCAGAGACTGTAATTGCAGTATCATATTAATTATATAGGAACCCAAACAGGCTGACTCATTCCCACCCTTCCTGGGAACACTATCAGCAGTCACAAGTATCATGACTGCAGATTACCTGACAAGTCCTTTCTCTTTTGTTCGCTACCCACCTGCACATCTGGTTTTCCCTCAGCTGCTGCTGAAGTGGCCGTAGGGATGAGCCCTTTGTGCCTTTCTGGCCACAGAAATCACTTACATGATGCTGCACCATAATAAAACTCTTCAGACAGGAATCTTATCAGGACTTTATCTGAAACTGCAGCAAGACACTGAATGTGTGGTGCATCAAACAGCAGCAGCCAGAGAGTGGGGTAAGATAAAGGTGAAGTGCAGTTCCTTTCTCAGGTTCATGAAATGTGCATGGGCAGGTGTGCAGAGACTGACACATCCTGCTGGGATGTGCCTGAAGCACGGATGGGCAGAGGCAGGGCTCAGGCAGCACCACTGTGTGAGGACTCACACAATCATCCAATACTTTGGGTTGGAAGGGACCCTTACATCACCCAGTACAACCCCTCTGCACTGAGCAGGGACATCTTCAACTGGAACAGGCTGTGCAGAGCTCTGCCAACCTGACCTTCAGTGCTTCCAGGAACGGGGCATCCACCACTGCTCTGGGCAACCTGTGCCAGTGCCTCACCACCTCACCATAGAAAATGTCATCTGTAGAACTTGTTTAAATCTACCCTTTTTCAGTTTAAAGCTACCATGCTGTATCCTATCACAAAAGACCTAAAAAAGTCTGTCCCCATCTTTTTTTTAAGCCCCCCTTCCACTACTGAAGCACAGGGGATGCAGCAGATACCCCTCAGAGTACTGTGAGGTGAAGTACTCAGTCAGGAGGTGCATCACACAGAACACACCCAGCCCTGCAGTCACACTGATGCTGAACTGGGGCTCCAGGAGATGGCCCTGGTGCTCTGGCAGCTCTGCAGCAGCACCCTGCTCTGTGTCACTCTGTGCCACAGCTGCCCCTGCCTGCCACCTGCTCCCCACAGCGTTCCAACGCACTTGCTCTGCTTCGTTCACTAAACAATTTATAAAGACGAATTAGAATAAATGAGATGCAAATAAATTCCATGCTTTCTCCCTCGCTTTCAAATTTCATTTTCAGTCCACTCAACCTGTGATAATCTCATAGTGATTTTCATTTAAAAGAGCTAAATGGATATGTGATTATTGTTACAGGAACTAACACCAGACAATTAAATGTTGAGGTGTTGCTAGAGAAAGCATTGTTTCGATTTGCATAAACATGATGCAAGAAAACCTATCTCAGGCAAGGTTTCAGCACTAAGATGTGTTTAACTTCAGCTAATTACCACAAGTACCTCTATTAAATTTTTCGTATTGAGAGTTAGGATTACAGCAATTTCATTTCAGCATCCTATTTATTTTTATTTTGAACAACACCTAGTCAAAATGCAGAGCTGATCTATTTTTCCATTTCTAATCAACTGCTGCAGGTCAACACATCAAAAATCAATTACATAGCCATAAAATTTAGTCATTAAGGATTAGTTGCTAATCTCATTCAATTTTTTGTTTAACCTTCCCCCTCTCCCCAATAAGTGCATTCTGAGTATTTGTGAGAATAAGGAAAAGCTTTTTAACACAACACTGGGAATTAGATGCTAAGCAATAGGAAAAGATACAAAATTAACATCCAGGTAATTATTTCTTTTGTAAATCACTACATAATTGTTTACATATATTGCATTTGCTATATGATCTTGAACACACTGAACGGTATCTTATGTTCAGTGATGTTGAAAGAATAGCTAAAAGAATGGGGACTTGATCAGCACTACATTTGTTTTCTGCCCAGTACCTCAAAGCCCTTCCAAAACTGCACATACTGAAGTAGCCCAGTCAAAAAATTCAGTGAAAACAAGGCCAGCAAAGCACAGAATGGGGTTAATCCAGCTGCAGCAGATCTTTAATTTGGCAGGGGATGGATTACAGGACCTGACTGTCTTCCTTATCCTGTGCTTACGATTTTGTAATTATGGCAATTATTTTCCAATCGTGCCACTTGGGAAAGGGAATAAACAAAACATGCATGTCTCAGTGAGTCTGTATGGGGATTTCACAGCAGCAGAATGCTGTAGTTGTGTTTGCTCCCCAGCACCAGCTGGGGAAAGTCTGCCCTGGCAGTTTTACACATGGTGAGTGCTGATTCCCACCCCCTTAAAGAGGAAGTTTTGCAGCAACAGGGCAATGAAGCTGGGAGAAGCTCTAGAATACATCTTTGAAGGAGTGGCTGAGGGAGCTTCTGGTGTCTGCAGAAAAGTTGGTTCAGGGGGACCTAATTGCTCTCTACAAGTCCCTGAAAGGAGTTAGCAAGTTGGGGGTTGGTCTCTTCTGCCATATCTCAAATGAAAGGAAAAGAGGAATTGGCCTGAAGGTGCATCAGGGGAGGTTCAGATTGGATATTTGAAAAACTTCTTTCACTGGAAGAGTGTTCATGCATTGGAGTCAGTTGCCCAGGAAGGTGATGGAGTCACCATCTCTGGATGTGTTCAAGAAGTATCAGGAGGTGGCATTTGGGGATACAATTTGGGGCAATTATGGTGGGACTGGGGTAATGATTGGCTAAATGGCCTTGAAGGTCTCTTCCAACATTGATGATTCTGCGATTCTGTAACATTCTAGGTATTTTTACCAATCTCTTTTGGAATACTTTTAGTAACAAAGCTCTAGAGCTGATTGCAGCAGACAATCCTATGCAGCCAACTGAGCTCTCAAACAATGTCACACCAAAGACAATCCCAGAGTGATATATTTTTAACAATTAATATCCTTTAAAATAAAAAAAAAAAATTTTCTGCCCAAAGAGGAAAAAGTGATTATTGCAACAACAGGTTCTACTTACCCTGAGCTTTCTTCCAAACACCGTCACTTTTCCTTTAATCTGCTCCTTCCTCAGGCGCCATTCAATTGAGTTTAAACCATTCTCCATGGGTAGAGAAATATTACATCGTCCTATGGTGGGAGTCACAGTCCCAGCCAGGACATGAGGCTCGCTGTGAAAGCTAATGCTCATGCCATTGGCATACATCACTCTCAAAGTACCATTATTACAGAGCTGGTAGCTGTTCCTCACTTGATCTACAGCAATAATGAAAAGAAAATAATTTAGCTACTCCAGTCATAAAGAAAACATATAGCTTAATTTGATTGGTTTTTTATTGCACTCCTGTTGATGTTAAATGAAGTCAGCCTGCAATTACCATTTACGTGGTACTATGGTGGAAATTACAGATGTTACTGATTCATGTAAAGAACAGTAGTGTAACAGTGAGCCTGCAGAGAGATACTGTGTTTATTTCATTATGTTTTCCCTTCAGCCTTAATTGTGAATCAAAATGCACAGTGATACGTGTTGAACCAGGTAATTTATTTCTGATATGAACAAAAACTCCTGAAAACTGGACTGCTGGATAAACAACAAAGCATTAAACTCCAGGACAACACGAAAAAGAAGATTGCTGGACTCTTTGTAAGTAGGAAGAAATAAGTGCCTCTCCTTTTTGTTTCCTTCTGTTTATAAACTGTCTCCAGGCAGAGGCTTTGTACAGAATTACAGCATGGCTTTAAACCCTGAGGGTGTGAGGCTCCAGCAGTGCCTGGCTGGCAGCCACAGTGGTTCCCTCTCCTGCCTCCCTGCCTCCCCAGCAGAACCACATTGGCCTGACGTGCACACCTGGCCTCTGTTGAAGAAGAGGTACAGAAACAATCCTGTGCTTCTCTGGCCGTGCAGTTCTCCAGCTGTTTGACACAGCCAAGCCCCCTCTCAGCCAGGATGGGGTGCCACAGTGTGCAGCTGTCAGCAACACATCAATATTTGCCTGACAGAAGGACAGCATCTATGTAATTAATCATCTGGTATATGAGAAATTAAGTCTTTGTAACCAGACCTGTCACGGTATAGTAGTCTACAAATGTTGACATTTATGTCAGGAGGAGACTATTGTTTGAAGATGATATTCTCTTTCCAGTGACATCATATCTTAATTAAAAAGCCCCATCACTCACCAAATCCCTTTCAGTCTGTCTTTCATAACTGACTTCACTCCATCAGACACAATGCCTGGGCGGTGCTGGAAAGCTCTACACAAACTCTGAGCCTGTGTTGCTGCTGCCTCCTGCCCCGCCTGGTTTGTAACCCTGTCCTTGGAAGGCCCATCTCTGGCACCACACCATCCACTGCCCTGATGGTTCTATGCTGTAATTAATGGCAGTGCATGAATTTGGAAGATTTTTCTGCTAGAAGGCTCCTGAGCCTCTCCAGAAGGATCTCCCCCCAGCAGCCATATCCAGCAGGCAGGTTGCATCTCTGTGGCTCTGAAGTCAGAACCAATTTTGCAGGGAGGTGCAGAGAAATACGCCAGTGGGTGAAGTGACCCTGAGCCAGGAGGCAGTGGCAGGACTAACTTTCCCCAGCAGACAGTGACCAAACGTACTTGATACAAAGCAGGACTGCAAAATGGCTCTTACCTGTCCTGAAGACCTGTCATTTTAAGAATAAGCTTTATGGGAGTTTTTCTTGCAAACCTGACACGGTTTCCCCCTGCTCATAAGTGCACTAATGACACGAATCGTTAGTGAATTGCTTTCTCAGGCTGTGTGTGTGGTTAGGAGGTGTGCTGAGAAGTGTGCTTTGGTACCTTGAACAACTGTATAGGAAGCCTCCACAGAGGAGAGATTTGTGATGACCGTGACATCGTCATCCCGATTAGAATTCTCAATGTCGATGGTAATAGACTTTTCCATTTCCCGATGAAGGCTAGTTACCACTCCAGTGGGACGTGTTACATTGGTCAGACGCCCTTCATGATCATAGCTAATAGAAAAGTTAGTGAGAGCAAAAGAGCATGAGGATATATGTTCATTTCAATACCCAATGTATTAATAATGCACCACATTTGTGCAAAAAACCCCAGACTGAAACAGATTTTCAAGAACATCCTGGCTGTATCTATTTCTCTGTTCTTGAAAGAGTCATTAATGATGAAAAGATATTTTTTAGAGTATCTCAACTACATGGGTGCAAATCCAGGCTAGCATATTTTAAATTATTAAGTTAATTAAATTATTATGAATATACGGATTGATATTTGGCTGAAACAATTATAATTAGTAAATTAGTCTGCATTTTAATAGTTGCATTTCACTCTAAGGAAGTGGACTTCTGATGGACACTGCAATAAACAATTGCATAAAATGCACACTTGCTTTTGAATACTTAGTAAAAACTAAGTATGGTCATAAGTGACATATCAAGGAATAAACTTGCCATAAAGAATTAAAAAAGACATCAGCTTGACAACAGAATAATTTCATTTAGATCTTATCTGTGGTATTGAACTGCATTTTGGGGTCGGTATTTTGGCTCAAAAAGATAAAAGACAAAAAGCACAGGATAGAGGTTGGAGGTGCACAAAGGGCAGCAGTCAGCACTCAGAACAGACCTTAGAAGATGAGTTAAATGCTCCAGAGGCATAAAGATAAAACAAAGAAAAAAAAAGAAGAAAAAAAAAGGGCTTTCCATGATTTTATTGAGTTAACTTTCTTTAGAGGTATAAAGCCTGAGGAGGGGGGAAAGAAGGAATGCTGCTGGAAATCAAATCATCCCCTCTCCCCCTTCCCTGCAGTATGCTCTAGTTGTGTGCATACGTTTGCTAAAGAAGCAATCCCTTGGATCTTAAGGGTGAGAAATGGGGACCTGAAACAAAATCAGCATTCCAGTCTGACACTGTGCTTGCTGCAATTCTCTACTCGTGCAAGAGTCTCTCACCCAGCCGCTACCAAAGCGCGCGTGCTTCTAGAGAGCAGAAAGGCAAGAAAAAATGTCCTGTGTAGATAAAGGGAAAAGTTTAGGTAGAGATTGAAACCAACTGGTCATCCTTGGAATGTAGAAATCCAGGGAGCAGGAAGCCTGGAAGAGAACTGGTAAATCCATTGCACTGCCTGAGAGTAACAGAAGAGAAGACTCGCACATTTAGTACCATGGGGCTAGCTCAGTTCATTGTAGGCTGTGGTTAGCTGCAAAGATGAAAAAAAAATCAGAGCTTTCAACATGCCTTTACAATTAAAACACTCAGAAACCTCAGACTAGGCCACCTGAACTGTGCAGCATATCTAAAAAATTAATACACAGATTGGCTCCTCAGTTAAAACAAACCAAATATGTGACTTTCAAATCCATTGCAAATGGTTGCACCCATTCAACTGAATATTGGGGAGGAAGGAAAAAATCACCTGTGTAGCAACAAGCCTTACCAGAACCAATGGAAGTATTAGGCAAAGAAGGAAATCAATAAAACAAAGCACCATGCGACCTAAAATGGACCAATAATACACTGTGTTCATTTAAGTAGTTCAGGATCAAAGAAATATTAAACAGCATGATTTTTCTCAATATAAGTTTCTCTCCACAGATACACATATATTTATACATAGATATATTATATCAGCAAGATACTGACTAAAAGATAATATGTTTAGATAATCTATGAAAGTGGGTTAAGTCTTTATAAAAGTCTTCACAAAATAATATTGAAAAGTACTCAGAAAGAATAGGTAAAGGAAGAACTTGATCCAGCCAAGCATCTGTCCAGCAAGGGAAAAGAAAAAGTACAAAAAATGGACAATTTCAAAAATCTTAAAGGTTAATAATACCCCTTAAGAGTCTGTATGTGTATGTTTTGTGATGAGCAGAGTCATGAAGAGAACATTTACATGTCAAATCTTACAGAGAGACTGTTCTTTAGGAAAAACTCAAAAAAACTGTGAGTATCTCCAGTGTGACTCTGCAGCCCTCGGTGAACTTCCAGAAAAATGGCTGGTGAAATCCCCCATCAGCAAATATATTTTAGGCAATGCAAATGAGACATTAATTTAAACTCTTCATTCACATTGGTGGGTTTTTAATTAACCTAGGAGAAATTCCTGGGGATTGCTGTGGGCTACTCACTGGAAATCTCTGTTCAAAGTGTAAGGGCAGTGTAAAAAGTAAATATGGATGTGGAGGTACAGAGACTAAATCAGAAAAATGGAAATATTCCTGTGTTATTTCAAGAAATCATTGTTTTACCCCTGCCATGGGGCGTGTTCCCCAGTGCTGGTCACAGCTTTGAAATCAGCAACAGTAGAGTTTAAAAGTGATGGATACACTTAACAAAATACATACAACAGCACTCTCCTTGAAGATCTGCAGATCATTTAGTTTGCAAGTTAGGTATATTAAAAAATCACTACTTTAATGATATATGTGATACCAATATATAAAGAAGGCATTTCTACTTTGCCCATTGTATCAAAATAAAATCGTATTTTAAAAAAATACCTTAAAGGTAAAAAAAATTAAAATGAATATAAAAGAAAACTTTTATGCACCACAAAATCAAAAATGACATTTTCCTGAGGGTTTTTTAAAGTTTTTGTATTATGTGAGAGTAAGTGCTCAGTAGAATACAAGACCTAGACATTTATCTGAATAATAAGAATAAAATATATATTATTAAATGATTATATACTGCTCTTGATCATGTCATGAACCTGGGTCTAACGAATTAAAAAGAAAATTTACAATGAAAAATATATTAATTGACCTGGTGTCTTCTTCAGAAGCAGCCTCTACCTATTGCAGTCTGTGACACAGCATCAGCCTGGGTGAACCAGGTCTGATAAGGCAACCTTTACATTTTCAGATGAGGTGGGCTCTGGGTACACTGAAATTCCTGAGCTTTTGTTACTGATTTCAGTTAGAGTAAGGCTTCATCCTAAGTTTTCCTACTAATAAAATTACAAGGGCAGACACCCTTTCTTAACAACCAACAAACAACAGCATCTCCCCACTGCTACCTCACCAACACTTTGCTAACCGTGACCAGGTTCCCCTTGCCAGCAGGCAAAGGTGTCCCAGGACAGCTCTGGGTGACACCAGGCACAAAGCTGGTGGCTGTCTCTGTCAGCCTGGTGGCTCTGAGCTGGCCATGGCCACACCTATAGCTCAGCTATGGGACACAGCTGAGCACTTGGCACCTCCTCAGGTAGCTACAAGCACCTGTGCACCCTTCAGAGGGCTTGTGACAGTGCCCTGAGGGCTGCTCTCCCTTGGCCACTACCCTGGCACCTCTATTCCTTAGGCAATTTTTGTGACCAGCATCCCAGTCTCAGGTTTGAGTCGTGCTCCTGACAGCTCGTGGGTGGGAGCAGAAAGGACAGGGCCATATCCAGCACTGCAGGGAGGAGAACAGCAGTTTCTGACTTTACACAGAGCTGGGCAAGGCACAGATCCACACACATTTACATACATCCCCATTTTCTCTCCCTTTTAAAACTGATTCAAGAAGAAAACTGCAGCATTCTCTCAGGACGCTCCCTAGACCACGAGGAATACCACTGGGAACTGCTTCAAAGATCTGTGCTTCATGCCCAAGCCAAGCTTAAATTACCCCATGTGAGCCAGCTGGTAGCTGTTCTATTATTGAAGAGCCTTGGCTGTTCCTACTGCAAATGAGCTGCATGCACACGCACAGATGCTATCTATAGAATTCACGTATGGAGTGTGCACACACACAAACCAGCTTGTGCCTGCAACTCTCTGCACGTGCAGATGCACACCTACATTAACTGCACAAATTTAATGCTGAGAGCATTTTCAGAGTAAAGTTTCAGATAAATGAAAGGAATATGCCCAATAAGATAACATGGCACTTCAATGCCTGGTTGATATAACTGCACTGACATAAATTTTTCATAAGAACTTTAGCTCATGTAGTATTTTACCCCTTAAAAGACCTCTGTTCTTTTCCAGTTCTGCTGCCATATTAACGATTTGGAGTGCTGATTATGTCTGTATGAATGCATGAATGTAACTGCACAGAAAACTATTTTGTTGTCCTTATAAACTCTCACTGGCTAAATATTTCTTTAATCTTCAATTGATGTTAACTTATAGCTACCAAAAAAAAAAAAAAGGAGAATGATGAATACAGAATTTTCTCTTAGGAGCTGTTTCAAAGAACAAACAGAAACCAGAAACCAGTACTGAGTGACTGTGGACTGTGATTATTTAAGTTTGTGTATTTGATTTAGATAATGTCTTTATGGTTCTCTCACCTATGGATTGTATGCTTACGAAAATGTAAGTACAAACCCGGGAGAAATAAGTTATTTCTGCTGCCTCATCAAAGTTATCAATTATCTAAGACAGTAGCTCAGGCTGTAATATTTAGAGCTAAATATGGTATTTAACTTCCACTGACCTGAGGCAAAGGTTGTGCATCTTTTCTTATTTGATCTTGGAAAAAAAATCTGCAGCACTATGGACACGTTAAACAATATTTTCAGCTGATCTCAGTAAGCCATCAAAGCCCCTACCTTCTGTATTTCCTTAGAAATCATAATACAATTTTTCTAATAAACCATGCTAACTTAGCATTTGGTGTGACTCTCAGACACCAGTTTTGTAACTGGTAACTTTCTGATGACATTTTTTATTATTTCACTGATTTTCACTTAGAGCTTTAAATTACTTTGCTATTTAGTTTTCTATAATGAATTACTGGCATTTTGAGAAATAACTAATTTATATAACTGAATCTTGGGCTACCTATTGAAGAAAAAACAACAAAAAACCTTCCTAGAAGGGCATCCACATCTCATCAGCAGTAATAAGAAATTTTATTCTCTAGTCCAGTGAGCTTTTACTTGAGCTCATAATCATCAGGTAATACCTTCACGCAGTCACGCAACTGAACTATTTTTGTAACGAATTTGTGGTGAAGAAATCATCTTTGCAAAATATGAAGGAAAAATAAGCCCGAGGCTGGAGGAGAGGAGTGAGTGGCTGGGTGTGCAGGGCCCCACGAGAGGGCAGTGCTTTCCTGCGAACGGGAACCGACTGCAGCAGCCCTGCTGTGCAGGGCACACACTGAGCACTGCTCCTTCTATCCCCGCATTTCTCTCCGTTCCTCTAAACAGACAAAACAGGTGGCCAAGCTGAATGCATCAATAAACCAAGAGGTGTGCGCCATTGCTGGTCTGCAACCTTGAAAATAAGCCTGCCATTTAAAATGAAATATAAAGCCTTATTCCTATTTTTCATTCACTGATTTGGGGAATGATGTTTCTTAATCACTAACTAATTCAGACAAAATATATGGCATCAGACTTGCCATACATAAATATATTTTTTCAATATGTCATTTAGCTTCTCTTTTTAAAATGGTTTTGATCAAAAAATGGCAGTAAGACTACTAAGAATAGGATAAATATTAATAAAAATCGGACTAGTTTTTCTAGATTTTTAATATACTTTCGAACCTCATCTTTTCAGATGAATTTCATTTAAAGAGGAAGTTCTGTGTATTTAATCTATATGCTCATGAACACCAGTGTGCTCTTGGGTTATCTACAGATTATGGAAGTTACACCAGGGGTCTGACAGATAGCTGGGGATCTAATTTCCTCACTTGTCTCAGGAATGAACAATCAGTGAAGTTAATCAACATTTTAACAACCATGAGTAATATATGAGGCTGAACAGAAAGAGAGATAATTTGAGTTTCAAAAGAAGCTGCAGCATGAGGGTTCCTATAGAAAGGCAGCTCAGTGGGAGCTGCAGGGGGAGTGCTGGGCTGCTCTGGCTGGGGGCTCTGGGCAGCCGTGCTGATCACGATGAGCAGCTTAACTAACCCGGGGTTCTGGCTGTGGCACATGGTCTTTGTGCTGGGTGGGGATGAGCTGCCCTGAACTCAAACCCCGGGCAGGGATTTAGGGGGATCAGCACCCACCCAAATGACCCAGCACAACTGACGCCACCACGAAGCCACTTATCCATTTCCAGCACCATGCTGGACTGAGGTGCAGTACTCAGTATCAGAGAAAAACCTACAACAAATCGCAGCAGGGTCAGTCTAGGGCCCACTCACTACCATTTGAAAAATAAATGTATGCTTAATATATCCAAAAACATTCTTACTCATAAAATGTTGTCCATCCTGTTTCATCACTCTTCGTTGCTAAGAGACCACTGTTTCCATTATATGTCATTAATCCGAGCTCCAGGGTCTGTGTTGAGACCAGCTTGAGTCCACCATTAGTGCCAACAGCCAGGGTGACAATCTGATTATCCGGCATCAGCAAGTGGCGGGGCATCCCACTGGCGTCCCGGCGCACCTTCAGGGAGTTGCCGTTGTTGTCCATCACCTCCGTGACATCGTTATCGCTGCTATAGGTGAAATTGTACAAGTATTCCCCGGTAACGAGGCTCAGAGTGTACTGGTGAATCCCATCAGCATTGAAGACATACAGCTCCTGTTCTCCTGGAGATGCAGCTTCATATTGGTTAAAGGAATTAAGAATGGGCCTGTTTTTACTGACAGCCCTAATGCGGATATTTCCGAGATCAGCTATGTAGATGGTACCATCTGGGGCCACAGCTAAGGAAGATGGTGAATTTAAGATGGCATCAGTGGCATACCCATCATCCCCAGCATAGCAATTACAGTTGACATCATTTTTGCAATCACAGTCTGACGCTGCCCCTGCAAGAAGGCATATTTCTCCATTGGTAGTTACCTGGCGTAGCCGATTAATTTTTTTTTCATCTGTCTCACTGATGTAAAGAACTCCTGTGTGTGAGATGGCAATGGCACTGGCTGATTCAAGTGCAGAATGAATAGCCAGTTTGCTAAGAGAGTAGTCTATACCAGGAACCTGGCAGTGCATGGGGCGTCCAGCAATAATGCTAACTTGATGGTTTTCTGTGATCCGTAAAATAACATTGTTCTCTAGGACATAAAGGGAGTTGTCCATGGGATTGACAGCGAGATCAGTAGGCCACTCCAGCCGTACCTATGAGTTGCACAAATTATTACTGTAAAACTCGAAACTGAAAAATACACTCCTAGTGTTTAAAATTCCACGTGTAACAACAGCAAATTAGTGAGGGGTTTATCAGCGTAAATCATGAAACCAAGTCATGAACGGCAACTATTTCAAACAATGATTTTGTTTTTCGGAAATATTAAAGCTACGTGCAGTTGTAACTTTGGCTAATTGTGTTTCTGTGCAAGAATGAATGCTACATTGTGGAAGCTCTACAATATTACAGAAAAACAGGCAATTAAGACAATAACTCCCATTATCTCAACCTTACTTCTCTATAGTTGCACAAATAAACTGTGTTAGACACAGTAAAAAGGATGGTTTACCCATTTCAGTAACGAATCAAATACATTATCATCTTGTGCTGCATAATGTATTTCTTAAGTGGCCAGGCAGTCATCCAAAATAGATACCCATCTCTTCTAAGGCAGAGAAGAAAATAAATGCAGTAAGAGCCTACCTGGGTGACATCCATGCTGGAATCACAGCTGAGAGGTCGAACAGCAGTTAGGTCATTGGAGCCCAGCAGGGTTGATATAATCCCATTCTGATCCACTTTTCTGATCATAGTGGCATCAACAAAATACATGAGTCCATACTTATCCACTGCAATTCCTGCAAATGTAAAACCCAGGCATCAGTGCAGTAGGGAGGCTCCTGGCTTCAAGGCAGGCTTTGCCTTGTTTACAAGATGGCGAAATTTCTTCACTTCCCCTGTTCCTCCCTCCCTCCCAACCTGAGCACAGGTCCTGGAACCCTTCAACAACCCATAGCTCTGCCAAAGAAATGGCATCAAGCAGGTTTATCCTTCAGGGCTTTAAAGAAAACCACGGAAATCTCCAAACAAGCCAAAGACCCAGCAGAATGCATCAGCTTATTTGTAGATTCAAATGCTCTACGATATATTACATAAACCCAATTAAAAGATTACCTCCTAGTTTTACTCGGAAATTTGAGGCATTTCTTTCTTCATCTGAAGGATGCAATGAGGATGAAGAATTTTTAGAAATCTTTTAAAATACCTTCAAATTTTTTTTGAAAACTAGGAGGACATTGTATTATTTCTGGATGTTTTTTTAATTCCTTGACCTGTTGCAGTAAAAATATGGAAAAGACATCTGGTGTTTCCAGATGAAGACACAGAGGTTGCCAGCCTAGAAAAAAAGGAAGGTTCAATGCCTGTGACACTGTGAGTCCTTAGAGAGGAAAGGCACAGAATGAAAGGTGCTCCCTCGGAGGAACAGACAGATGCTGCTGCCTGTTGGGAAGGAGGGCAACCTTTTTCTCACTTGCCTTTCCTGCTTTGATTTGGTGCACTGCCTTGTCCATTTCTTGGGCTGAAAATAAAATATTGATCTAAAAAAATATTCTGTCTTCAAATGGTTGCAGTGCTCATCCCATTGGGCCATGACAGAAGATACAGCTTCATCTTTTTAATTTCTATGTGTTAACTGAGACTACTTCCTATACAAAGAAACTGGCCTTTCCATTTTTGTGTACTTTTGTGATCATCTAGTTATTTTCAGCCACTGAAAAAACAAAAAGATGTTTGAAACACCTGGCAATACACCTGATTCATCCTTACAAGTAAAATGAAACAACAGAGAAAGAAAAGGCCTTAAAAAGAAACACATCCCCAAATCTCTGTATCATCTTGAAAACCTTTTGTCAAAAATTAGAAACTGGAAAGGGCAAAAATGCTCTTTTTTTTTTCTCTGACTCTGAAGAAAAAGGAGATACATAGAGGAAAAACTCAGAGAAAAGCCATGGCAAGCCATTTCTCTCCCCAAAGACTGCATCTCAAACAGTAATCAGTTTCCCAGTTTACACGCTCGGTTCTTGGAGTGAGCGGTACCCTGCTAATTTGTGTTCTGTTCTCCTTTTGCAGCACTCAGTGTCGGGGTAATAAAGTTAGCTTTAACTAAACAAAGCACGAACACTTGCCAATCTGCTGTAATTAAAGCCCAGAATAAAAATCACCGAGCAAGGAGTGATTTAATTGCCAGATAATTATTTCCACATCCAGCCTAGCTGCACGCAGTCGTTTTCTCTGGCTTCTTTTCCTCCTTTACCTCGAGGGCTCATTAGGGTTGCGTCCACTGCCTTCCCTCCATCCCCACATCTGGCTTCATCAAAGGGCAGGCACTGCTCTCCTGTCCCTGCCACCACTTCAGAGTTACCAGCAAGGTCCTTCGTGCCCGTGAGGGACTTGACTTTATAAATCCGTCGGCTATTGGTGTCCGACACGTAGAGGGAGCCTGAAACAGGGTCCACGGCCAGATAGTATTTATGAGCGGGATTGTTGCTTTAGAGAAAAAGAAAGCATAAAACAGAAACAGCTGAGCAGTCTAGAAACTTCACAGGCTTTCAGAGCTTGGATACTCATCAGGCACAGAAAGATCTGGAAAGAAAGTCTGACACCTTCGTACAGAGAAGAGGTCTGAAGGACCATCACCTGAGGACCTAACTTGATTAGGGCCTGGTCAGTGTTCAGAGGGATTGTAATTTTAAATCTCACTCATCCTTCTACACTGAACCTTGCACAGCAGAGCCCAATAAGCCAGAGCTGCACAGCAGTCTTTCCTCTTGATCTCTTTAGCCCTTTAGATCTGCTCCAGGTCAATTCTCTTCGGCTTATCTGTTTCCCCCCTCCCCACTGCCTTGTTTAACTTCTTTTGGAAGCAGAAGTCATAGGAGTAAGATCAAAGAATCAGCCTCTGAGTTACTTAGATTACGCCACAAGATCTGTGAGGTCTTGTATAAATAAGAGGCAGAGGCGTGACAAATTTATTTCTAAAGCAAATTTGTTCTCATTCATTCTTATCAAGAATCTCATTTACAGCAGATGAAGTTGGTTATATAACTAAAACCAGAGACCCCAAGTGTCTGACTTTAACTCCAAACCTCCTCTTATTGAAAAACTGGTCCTCAGTTTGTGATTGGAATGGGCGCTCATATGGAAAGCTACTTCTCTTCTGAAATATATGTTTTTTGACAGCTTGTCACATTTTGGAACTACTTTAGCAAATCATCTGCAAATTGAGAAATGTCAATCTTCACAATATATATACATTCACACACACAGAACTGCAGTGCAGAAATATTTTCAAAATCTTGCCTGGCTAGTTTTACTCAGTTTATTTGGATTTTAAGCATGATGTGAATTTTCCAGCCTTTGGAGCCTATGGATGAGTGTAAATAAGGTCAATGGTGGTTTCAAAGCATAGAAGACAAATAAAGACAGGAAGAAAAAGAATGAAGGTTACTTACCAGTAACCAGAGATATTTGCCTCCAAATATCCACACTCCTAGTTTCATGTGGCAAAAGTGCCCATCTCCAAGAGTGAGGATACACAGAGGTAAGTTATGATGGACATAAGCCATTTCTTGATCAGAATTGCTGAAACTCTAATAAAGTCACTTTCGGCAGATGGATCCATCGGCACACAAAGGTAACTGTGGTCATGACCAGATTTGGAGGAATGAGGAGGCCCCAAAATATCACTTTCTACAGTTATTTTCCTCTGTGTCACTCTTTGATATGCCATGGGTTTAGGTCAATAATGGTTTGTTCTAAGACTGTAGAAAGTAGGAAGGAGATAGGTTTGATGGCAATTCAGTAGGCAGAGGCAATACCATCTGCTGAACTCTAGGAGTGTAGAAATTAGAGATGAAGAAACACAATAAACAAAAAAATACTTGGCAGGTTTATTTCATGCATGGATCTCAAAGTACTTTAAAAAGATGGGTGTAGCACCCATTTTACAGAGGAGGAAACTGAGGCACAGAGAGGTTAAGTGGTGTAGACAAAGTTATGCAGGGAAACTAGTGACATGCTTGAGATTAGAGCACGATCTCATTATTCCCTGAGTTCCTCTCCTTATCTTCAGCAGCAGACTGCACCTCTTCACTATACCCATATCACATTCCTTCTCATCCCTCCAAAATAATGCTCTATCTTCTTTGCAATGTAGAAAAATGGTTCTTTCCACTTTAGAGATTCCTCCAGTCTCTCAGGTATCTGAGCCATACAAACAGCTGCACGTTTGTCATTTGAAACTCTGCTCTGTTCTCTCACCACGCTTCTCCCTTACACTGAAGAACACACTCTGCTGTGGCACTGGCATTGTGCTGTCCTTCAAAAATACACCCAAACTTAGCCCAAGGCTGCCCTGCAACTGGTGCCTTTTGCGTGGCCCTTGTGAAACAAGGCACATTCTCCCATCCTGGCCAAATGGGGACCTGAGGCACAGACTGGAGCTGGGCACAGACAGGAGCTGGGCACAGATGCTGTTGTTGCACCTGGAAGTGAGGGCCCTGCTGGACTCAGTGCTGAGTTGCTTACACAGTGCCCAGGGGAGCAGCAGCCATCCTGCAGGAATGGAAAGGTGTCTCTTGTTTTCACAAATGATTTTGCCAGCCTGTGCCCACCCCTGCCTCCCCTCTGCCCTCAGCCAGCCTGAGGTGTGCCCTGCTGCTACCAGGATGGGATAAGAAATGAGTCAGGGTAAAGAGCAATGGCAGAACATGGGCTTATTCCCCTCTCCTCTCCTGCAGTCATGGTGCATCCATGGAGCTCACCCTGCCTTTCTCCTCTGGAATCTCCCCCAGGGCAGTTGTGCCACGGAGTCAGTCACAAGCTTTGGTTCCAGATTAGACAGCAGCTCACTGGAGCTGCAGACCTGCTCCATGCTCCTTCCCTCTTTCCTGAGCTAGGTAAGGGAACAGATAGGGGAAGACTCTAAGCAAATTTTTGAGGGAATTTGGCAGAAAATGACTGCTGGAAGGTAACATGCACTCACTGTGCTCCCAAAGAATCAATGAGACTATTACCTCAAACAGGGATTTGTTTTATAAATGAGTGCTCAATATTTCTCAAACTCACATCTGAGCTCTGTCTCTCTTTTCTTTGCAGAGCTGTAATCTTTCACTTGAATTATAGGAGGTCAAGGGTTGTACCTTGTTTAAAAAGATTTTCCATGGCATTCAGTGCTGCTCTGCCAATAATGTCTGTGCCTCCAGCCCCCTGAGTGAATGGGTGGTCACCACCACCTGCAGCCTCAACTCTGCTCTCTGAGGGAGCCTGGGGCCTGGCAGCAAGTGCAGCTCATTCTCCCTGTTCTTCTCACAGGTGCATCAAATTCACAATAGGGCAAAACCAGCTCTTCTTTAAATTTAACCAAAAGAAAAAAAGTTCCAGAGCAAATCTCTAAGCAGCTGAAAAACAAACTAGGCTTAGTTGAAGCAAATGAGGAGCCTCCAGCATCACCAATAATCATTAGCAAATTGTGAATGAATTCATTCAGGTAAGAACATTTAGGGGTGTTACATTTACTATGCCAAAAAGATTTTTAAGGGGAAATGATCCTGTTTAGTCCAGACCATCTATTGCATCAACTTGTATCACAGGAATGGCAAGTATGGTTTTAAAGGGGTAATGCACAGGACACTATGAAACAGTTTACAAGAGTTGTTCTTGTTCTTGCCCTTGATTTTGTCCAGGGTGAACATCCTCCCTGTCCCAGGTGTGGCATGAAAGGAGGCACAAGTGTTTCCTATGCTGCAGCCATCCAGAAGGCCTGGAGTTCTCCTCCTAACATCCAGGAAAGTTATACCTCCCTCCTGAATCTCACAGTGACTGCATCTAGTGGAGGCACAGAGCCAGCCCCACAGGTTGGCTATTAAATGTGTTTGACAAAAGAAATATAAACTAAATTATGGCAAAGGACAGCTGGTTCAGAAAATCATTAATGACCAGAAAATGAGTTTTTGACCTATATGCAGTCATTAGCGCTTTTGTGAACCTTTCTGGCATTTGTGAAAATGCTGTTGTAGTTTACCTTGACCATTTAGACCAATTACAGACAGCAGGGAGAGGTGTTTATCTAGAAGTTAGCTTGGGGTTCATTATACTTGCATTCTACTAGAAATTTCTAATTACTGTCAGAACTTATTGGCTGCTTTTTGACTGCATTTCGTAATTGCTAATGCTTATCATATTCATAACACACAATTAGCACATAAAAATGTTTCTATATATGGTACATGAAGAACATAACATTACACAAGAAGCACAACACAAAAAGCAAACACAATGAAGCAAACAAACCATATCAAATTATATGGGAAAGAGCTCATGTCTTACCTATGTTTAAACTCTTTATTTCTTTATAGAAAGGGAACAGAAGAAAAAAGAACAAACAGTTAGCTGAAGAATAGATGGCAAAGCAAACATAGTATTTGTTTTATTTTACAAAAGGACACAGGAGAAGATATCTCTTTTCAGCACTAGCCTTAGCTTAGTTTACAGATGAAGAGTGACTGGGAGGGATAGAGCTGCAAGCTAATTCCCTGCAGGATACCCCTGCCCCCACCCCCCTCCCCTCATATTTAGGAAACTTTCTGAACCACTGACAATACATGTAGCTTGGGGGCTAGGAGTGAGAGAAACTGGCAGTTCTATGAAAACAGAACTGGGCAGGGGGAAGCACTGGGCTTAGGATATTGTCTGCCAGTTGGAGGAAACCTCTTTAATCAAAATAGTTTTCCAACAGGCTGTTTCTAGACAAATTTTTACTATGCAGTTTGCTTTTTTTCTCCTCCCAGTCTCTAAAATAATTGCTTAAAGCAAGTTTGGATGCTCCTTGGTATCTGTTTAAGCCTATCAAAGCCAATGTTAGGGTAAAAAAGCCCCTTCTAAGTGAGCAGGAAGGTACTGTACAATGGGAGAGATACAGCATTAACTGATCCACAGCTTACTGCCCAGACACAAAGCCAAAGGCAAGTGCTCTCTGCTTCCCACAAGAAAATGAACACATTCTCCACTCACACAGCATTTCACTGTGCTGATGTAATTTCCATTTAGGAATATGCACTGAACAGAGCAAAGAGGTTTGTGACTCCTGAGCTGCAGCACTCCAGGCACAGCCCTTGCCTTGCAGCCCAACATGCAATGTTGGAGTCCAAAGTCCTGCTGGCCATTCCAACCAGGCACCTTCACAAGGACAGTGTGAAAGAAATATGCACACTGGGATATTCTGATGTGTAAAGGCACTCGGGATTCATAGGAGCTTATGTGAAACCAAAATTACATCAGCTGTGAGACCTAAACACAGCGATGTATTTGGTTTGCAATACTTGTGGATGTACTGGTTGCAACATAATCCAAACTGCTTGATGTGAGCTGAAGACTCTGCTCTCATTCACACTTAAATGGCTCAGATCTTCAAACTCTTACCCGTGTAACTCATGCAGATTTCAAGATGAGCAATGAATCACAATTACTGCTATAGATTATAGATTATGTTTGCTGGAATGGACCTTAATTCCCTTTAGAGGAACGGGGGGTAAAAGACATCATAGTGTAATCCTAAAGTCTGTAAATCCTAAAAATCTGTATATTGAGTCCTTTGCAGCTGTCCAACAGCACTCGCAATGCATTAGCTTCATTGTGAATTGCTTCTAGTTATAACAGAAGCTAAAGAAACTACACTATGAAAAGCAGACTTTCATAAAGGAGAAAGTGGACAACAGCAGATAAAAGTCCATCTTCTATTTCTTTACTGATGCCCTTTTCAACTTCCCCTCACACATGATGAAAATCAAAGTTCCCTCTCAATCTCTCACAGGGAGAGAAAGCAAAGTACTCACACTAATACTGCTCTAAATTTTAAGGCAATATTTTCAAACATAAGGTGGGCTAGGAAACTGTCACTGGCTGATATTGGTAACAAAATGCATTATAAGAAGTATCCTAATCTGAAAATGTTTCTTTTCACCTAAAAGGCTGTAGTCCTATTTACTAGAAAGCTAAAAAGATCTGAACAACTTAGAAAAAAAATTAGCATATTCTATATAACGCAGAGTTATAGTGCATATTGATATAAATATTTATAGCAGGTCACACTTCCATGCCAGCTACCTTCTGTGGCTTAAACTGAGCTGCTAGCAGAAAGCACTGGATGATCCATGACTTTAAAAAAAAATATAATGAGGCAGCCTGATGGTGTATGAGGTAGGTGTCAGAGAGTGATTTCAGAGTTGAATTGGCCTGAATCAGATCTCTTTTCTTTTCTAAAGAATCAGAATTCACAATAGTGACATCAACAGAATGACATGAATGGAAGAGAGGTGTAAAATAGAGCTAGGCCTCCTATTCTTTAACAGTCCAATCATTTGGCACTTTTTCCCACTAATTAAAAACTAAACGTGGAAGCAGAGGAATTGGTTATTGGTCATATCATTAAAAAAAGGCTTGTGACCTAAATTCACTCCATGTACTTTGCAGCTACATCCAATTTCCAGGGAGCACCAATGCTGCTGCCTGAGTGGGCTCTAGGAGGGACAGCAGACAGCCAGGGCACGCTGTTTTTCCTCCTTTTTCTGCAAATACTCAGTAGTGCTGTAAGTATAAGATCCAGTTACATGAGTTAGGGTTTGAAGCAATAGCTCTTGCCTCTCCTAGAAGAATGAAAAAAGGAGATGGAACAGAAATGGGTGAAGTGGTACACTCTACACTCATGCCTTGCCCATAAAGTGATCAAATCTTAAGGTTGTAGGGGGGCACGGGACAGGGGGAAAGAGTTACAATCTTAGAAAGAGTTCTGATGATGCAAAATTACTCTGTATGTCAACCTGAACTGCACCTGTCAACCTACAGAAATAGACTCACAAGTATGGAAAAGAAATGTGAAAGTGGATCTCAAAACCACTGGCAGGAGAACCTTCCCTCTGACCTCACGAGACTCTTACACCTTTGCCTTACACTGTGGCTCAGTACCTAAGGGCAGTCAGTTCCAGAGTTTTCAAACAAAACTAAAAGATGCTCTGAGGGAGGACTGAATCAGTGATCACTAGCAAGACAGAAAGAGATGGTTTGTACTTTCTGTACAAGTTAATTTGTACTCTTAAGTCCTTCACTTTAGACACTGCTCTGGTAAGTTACAGACTTTGAACTATGCATTTCTGTGCCCCATTTCTCCACTGGAATTTAAATAGGTTGGAAGTGACAATGTTTTTCAAAATTATAAAAAGTAATGGCAAAGGCTGATTTGAGCACGGGCTCCAGAAGCGAAGCGCTGCGGTGAAGCCTTACCTCAGCTCCAGTATGCTCGTGACATTCCTGGAGGGGAAGATACGCCGGATATAGTTAAAATCCCCAACAAAGAGACTTCCATCAATACCCACTGCCAGTGCTACAGGGGCCAAGAGCTTATTTCCTTCTGCCAGACCATTGCAGCTCGGACAGGAGATGCTTCTGCGGCGCCCGTTGCCCATGATGCTGGTTATCACAGCTGGCTGCTGGGTGAGAAACTGATTTTCTCCGTTGCCTTTGTGCAATATACCTAAGGACAGAGAGGAGAAGAAGTGCTTATTACCACCATTCATTGCAGGGGACTTGAGACTGTTTTCTTTTCAACAGCTGCTTTTAAGGACTGCACATTGAAACGACTCTGGCGTTTGGTTTTTCAGTGGTGCAAAAAGTGCAGAAGGATTTTGCAATAGTAAAAATAAAGGTGTAATGAAGATTCAGAGTGAAAACCCACACACATACACACCCAGAGACCCGAAGCTACCCCCAGAGTCCTTTGGTATTCATTATGAAAGAAAGCCCTGCCACACAGCCCTGGCCTAGGACTGTGGTTTAGATGGTTTCTGAGTGGGTGGAGAAGAGCTGTTCCTTATTTGTGTCTCACTCCAGATTCCTGTGTCATGTTTTGTTTGGAATTCTGTGCCAACCTTACTGTTCTCCTTCCACCTCTCAGTCTTTCACACTTCTTTAATGGAAAATGAAAAATGAGAAATGGAGGCACCAGAGAAGATGATAGCATAGAAAATGAAAAGATAGAAGAAAGATGAAACTCCCAGAAGGGCTGCTAAGGATCATGGATAAAAGGCAAGAGGGAAGCTGGTGGTACAGATCTCTATTAGGCTTCAAGAAAATACCTTCAAGATAGGATTTATCTTCAAAATATTTGTTCAAAGAGCAGACCCCTGCTCCAAGAAGGGAGTGGATTTTCTGACAGTGTGATCATATTCTGTGTCATCAAGAACTGTGGAAATCTGGCTGGAAACTTTCAGCCTCATGTTCTTGTGAGAATGAAGTTGCTTGACTCTAACGTAACTGGCACCCCACTCGTGTTGGCATGTACTACCCAAATGTGGATCCACTGGCCAGCACTGGAAGTGAGTTCAAATATCCTGATCTTGCCAATTCTGAACAATACTTCGGATTTATTAGGCAGAAATACACTTTGTTATTTGCTAATGATCAGCAGGAAGGCTGCAAACAACACTTTGCAGGGAACAAATAAAATGTGTGCTGAGCAGCCAGTTGTTGGTAAATTATGAAAATCATGAAGATTCAGCCTAGGATATGGAAAGACAAAAAAACTTGAGGAAAAAATAAACTAATGAGAAAGACAAAGGATACTCAGTATCTTGTCACAGACTCATACTCCTTGTAAGCTCCATCTCAGGTCAGGGGGAAAATGAGGTCAAGCAAAAAGAATCACGAACAGATGTGGTTAACGCAAGAGAAACAGGGCAGACAGAAAGATATTACAGGGAGTAAATGAAAAACAGAATTGACGATAAAGCTTAGGACTTTTAGAAATTCATGCTGTGCAGAACAGTAAAAAATGTGTTGAAATTTTACAAAAATTTTCAGACAACTGAAATATGTCTCATACCTTACTGAGCTGAAGATGAAACAGAAAGAGTGGAGAAATTGAATTTTTGGAAGTGTAAGTATAATGCAAATAAAAACTCCATATAGGACAGCAAACACATGGAATGAGCAAACTCACCACTCTTGACATTAAGTACATGATGTTTATCCAGAGACCATCCTCCTAAGTTTGAAGGATCCAGTTCAAATCCTTGCAGCAGTGCTGTCCTCTTCTCCCATAAAATGAGACTGGGGCAAGTCTCATATTCAAAACCCACAGACACTGAAATAAAAGAAAATCTAATATACTTGCTAAACAAACATTGAATTAAATGTCCAGAGCACATTCAAATCATTGAGTATTCCAGTACCCCAGCCCCCTCAAGAAGATGGAGTGATTATATACCTCACTTTTATTCTACAATATAATATTCAGATCTTTGACTCAACACAAATTTGAAACTTCATTCACATGTACTCTGCAGGGATCTGATCACTTCTATTTTAATAGCTCACACTGGGAAGTGATGGGTTTTGTGAGAGGAGAGTGAGAAATAAAATTTTTAAAATATAGTAAAATTATAGTAAATAATTAAAAATATCAGATAACAGGACAAGATAAATTCTTAATTTGCCAGATGTTCACAGCATTTATTTAGTGTATTCATTTCACATACCATATACCAAAGGGTAGTGAAAACTTAGTGTGCATTTCAGCACAACTGCACTGTAAGCATTACAGAGGACAGCAATATCCCATGCAATAACATAAGAAAGAAAAGCCACAGCAAAGAAGAATTTAGAAAATATAGAAAATAATTAAGATTTTAAAAAAAGCTGCTCTTTTCACACTGGCACAGCTCTGATGCTCATTTTTAACACTGTTATATCAAAATTATTCAGCTATTCAATGAAAACTGAAAAATATTATGATGATCACTCTTTTTCCCACCCACTAGAGCCAAGCTAACTAAAAATAGCTGTAGAACTACAAGACTGAACAGCACTAGAGGAACAGCATTTTCATTTCAAATGTGTTATACCACAAGAGACTACAATAAGGGCATGTGTGAAAACCCAAATGCACTGCAGACTGCCAGCCAGTCCAGCATGAGGATTATTTCATAACTAAAGAAAATAAAATTGGAACGATGGATTAGGTTCCACCTAAGTTCCTGTGGCCAGTTTTTCCCATTGCCTGGTCTAAAGCTTATAAGTCAGGTACTGAGCAGGAAACCCAGTCTGCTGATAGAGTTTAGACCCTCTGAATATGATCTTAAATGTGTAAAAGAACCATAATACGAAGATAAATTGTGTCAGGGAGACAAGAACTGTTCAGTCTATATTTGGTCCTCCACAAGGAAGTTTGCTGTTCTCTTATTCAGAATTTCAGGTGCTACTTGGAAGGTTTTGGAGCTTGTATACACTGACTTACCTACAGCATCTGACAACCCATACACCTTCTGACCATAGGCATCTGTTTTGTCCCAGATAAATGTGTAAGCCAAGTTGGGAGAAGCCTGAAATGATTTTTGGAACAAATGCCCTTCTACTGCTACCATCAAATGAACTTTGATCAGATTCAGTGGTACAAGTGTCTGAGTCATGATGATCTTCAGCAAGGATTTGTATCCAGCAGTGCGGGAACTCAGGTAGCTGAGCTTAATACTAGAGCCAGGGATCTCAATTTCTTCATGAAGAACCTGGATAGGAAAGAGATCAAACACTTTACATTCATGTTTTTTGGTTTTTTTTTTTAATGCATCACTATGTGTATACTTATAAACTCATCTTTCTATTACTGGGAGTAAATATCCTCAAACCAACACAGCTCAGCAGACATTTCTGACAAATAATTATTTGGTGTCTGTGTACACATCTTTTTAAGAGCCCACTGCTGGCAAAAGGGCAAATAAGCACAAGCATTTTTACTGCAAGTTAAATGCAAGGGAAACATACAAAATATCATAGGAACCACGATTTCCACTAACAGGATAAAGCCTAACTGAATACAGCAGTGAAAAAGTAGCACCAATGGAGTTTTCCTTTGTCCTAAGTAAGAAATAAGGAAACAGTCTGCAGTCAGCATCATGTGCCAAGCCTTTGCAAAATTCTATCGAAACACTTAAGCTGGCAACTGAAATACACAGACATACTTGATATGTTGTATGATAATGGGAGGGTGCAAGTTAATCAAAGATAAATGTGTGTGGGTGACATAAACCTGGGATATCTCCCACAGCCCTCATTAGAAAACCTGGTACCTGCCAGAACAGAATGCAGCCCTGCAGAGACATTTGATGACATTTGTAGCCCAGTGCTCAGGTGAGAACCATCACCTGACCACTGATTCCTGTACCCTTTTCACTCACACTGCTCTTACCTGGGTTTCTGGCACGATGGGATTGCGGCTGGGAGCGTCGCTGAAGAAAGTTGAAAGGGGTGATGAAATGATGACGGGGTCAGGACGGACAAACCCACTGAGATCACAGCTGGGAATGGAGTTCTCCTCTGTCTTCATCACCAGGGTGTCCATGGCATAGAAGCTGTTCCAGGGCAGCCACACTGTCCTTTCCTGGCTCATGAACGGGGCCCGTTCAAAGTGCAGCGTCAGGGATGCTCCACCATTTGCAACCAAGTCAAACCTAGAAAAATGTGGCCTTTAGAAGTGACAGGACTGAGTAATTCCAGTAAGAACATTCCTGGCTAATGAGACAGGTATAGAGACATACCAACAGTGATGGGTATTTGTCTGGTTTTGGCTGAGATAGAGTTAATTTTCTTCCTAGTTGCTGGTGCAGTGCTGAATTTTGGATTCAGGATGAGAATGAAGTTGATACCACAGAGATGCTTTTATTATTGCAGAGCAGTGCTTACACAGAGTCAGGGCCTTTCCTTCTCCTCACCACACCACACCAGGGAGCAGAATGGGGGCTGGGAGGGGACATAGCTGGGACAGCTGACCCCAACTAAGGGATATCCCAGATCATACAGTCCCATTCTCATTATATAAACTAGGGGGAAAGCTGCTCAGAATCTGGCTGGGAATTAATTTATCTTTTTGTTATTTTCCATTACAGTTTTTTAACTCTTATTTCAGTTATTAAACTGTTTTTATCTCAATGCAAGAGTTTTCTTACTTTTACCCTTACTTTCTCCACACCACCGGAGGCAGGGAGAGTGAGCAGACCATGATTATGTTTTAAATGTCATGGTTTCAGTGATTAATAATGGGATGTGAACCTCTGGCAACTGAACAGCTGAAAACCAGCCAAGACAAGCAATAATTTGAAGTCACCTGGACAAAGCTCATTCTGATAATATTATAAATTCTGTATTAAATAATTAAAAGAAATACCCTACAAACGAATCACTACATTCATTATTACAAGTCACCTTTATCTAGAAATAGCAGAGAAGCCAAGTTCATTCTGAGCTGGCCACTGAATTATCCCTTTCCTAAAAGATCCTGTCCATCAAACATAGAATGAGACAAGTGGCAGTAAGAGAATAGTAATGAGAAGTATTCTACAAGTAAGAATTCCTGTCCCCAACATAACTGGTCTCTCATTTTTCAGAGAAATTAGGTGTTTACTCCCAGCCCCCTACACAATCCCAGCAGTAATGCAGAGCTGCACAGGCATTTGAAACCTGGCCTAAATGAGAAATGCTTCCAGGTTGTTCTGACAAAAGAAATAGGTATCAGTTGTTCTATGTAAATGCTGGCAATGTAACAAATTACTCAATGACTTCAATAATCTATTCAGATTTAAATACAGTTCAGCTCACCATTTACTGCCATTTTAAACCATTGAAATCAACATTATACTTTTATGATAACAGATTAATATTCTGGAAAATGTGGAACTTAAATAGTCCCTATAGTTCAGTTGACTCCTATTAATTATTTCAATTCAATTGTTTTTATGCAAGATCAAGACCAAATGGCAAATATTTACAATGCCTGTGTCAGAAAGACTGTTTTAGTTACCACAGCCAGTAAACCAGATAAACCATGACACACTGACTTTTGTTTATCTGAATTTGTGTGCATTTCAAATAAGCTGATACAAGGGAGAAAAAGCACTTTTTTGCACAGCAGGAAATTGTCTAAATATATTCAATTAGAATCTTTTGATTACATTCTACCCCGAAGAAACTAAAAAGAGAGTGTATCTTCAAAAGCAAAGAGAAGCAGAAGGGAAATTTTAACAAAATATACTATTCTATAATGATACTTTTTTTTTCCTAGAAGTGTTAGCCAACACTGCATTTTAAAATAAAATATTTCTTGTCTCAGCTGGATATTGCTGTAGCCCACAAATATTTTCATAGATACTGAGCAATTTATATGAAAGGAGTCTGCCTGCTAACACGTCATTATCAGAAGTCAGCCTGTCTGTATTTACATGCAGTTAGTATTCAAAATGCCGCGTGAAAAATTACTTTTGTGTTTACTTAATAGCTCTTTGCCCTGGGAGGAAGGCAGAGGCTGGTACCACATGGTTCCATTAGATCTCACCATCTGTTAATCAGCAAAGACACTGCAGAGCACACAGGGGCTCAGTGGAGCAGGGACACTCACGTGCCATCCTGGCGAGTGACGGTGTAGCCGTACTTTGGATACTTGACAAACGACACGTTGACCCCAACTAGGGGAGTCCCATCTGTAGTCACCACTTGGCCTCTTATGAGAGACACAAGACTGAAAAAGAAGGAGAATTAAAGGTATTAAAGCTAATTACTAAAGCAAAGTTACGTTGTTTGTAAGTGAAGGAGTGGAATGCTTGTACCTCATTTACTCTAAATCCAGTTTACTCCAAAGGTTTATAAAATACTGAGGGACCACTATATTGCCCAGCTCCCTCTATACACCTAAATCATTAAACTGCTTATCCACACAGTGAGAAGTGCATAGATATGGCAGTCAGTGCTTTCCTTGCCTAACAAGGTTTTACCTCATTGTCTAATGAGGTTTTGCAGAGTACAAAGCTCCCTCACGTTCAGCCAGGCCAAAGCTGTGACCCTGCAGCCACACTGAACCTCCAGAACCTCCCTGGGGTACAGGACCACGCCTGTGGGTGCCTCACACACTTGGCAAACATGGTGCAATGCCACATCTCTGGTTTATACGACCAATTCTTCACGTCAAGGCTCAAACTCCCCCCTCATCTCAGGGAATGACTGATGTCTGTACACTGCATTCAGGTCTGGTGTGGAGCCCTTGCTTGCATTTGCCCAGAGGAGGATTTGGTTTAAAGTCCAGCTTTACACACACATGCAAGACAAAGCATTTCTTTGGCCAGCAGGATGAGCAGCTTTGTTTAACCTAAGGGAGATGAAGATGAGCTATTCCTCCAAGAGGCACAGTCAGTTTTTCTCTTTGGCAAATGCTCTGCTGCTGCTAAGTGCACAGCAGGCACAAAGTGCTGCTGCTCCCAGCTGGAGAGGAGTTTCCAGCCCCTGGCTCCTTTCCCTTCCACCTTCCCTGTACCCTGAGAGAAGCAGATTGGGGAGGGAGGGAAGCTGTTTGGTACAAGGAAAATGGAAAAGGAAAAGCTCCTTGTAGATGGCTTCCATTTCTCCACTGGAAATGTGAAAACAGGAGAAGGTGAAAACAGGGAGAGAGGTGAAGTCCTTTTAATCCATAATCACAGGGATTATAAAACTGCACTTTGCTGTAGCCATGGGTGAAAAGATTTATACATTCATCAGTCTGTGCTTCCAGCATGAGCCACCAGCTCTGCTCTGCTGACAGCCAGGGAAGGAAGAGCCCCTTCCAGCAGGACTGGGGCTGCTCCCGAAGCTCAGCAGGCTCCAGGCACAGCACCCTGAACCAGGAGTGTCTGGCCCCAGGCTGAGCTGGACATGGGGATTAACCTGGGCTGAGCTTTGCTGGACTCTGACAAATGGTGGTGGGCTCTGGGAGGGCCCCTGGCAGAGAACAGCTCCTTGCATCACTCACAGCAGGGATTGTTTGCAGGTCTTTTCTGCTGACTCTGAGATGTACAGTTATTTCTAACTGTATCATATTGGCTATTTAACAACTATTTCCTCTATTTTTATTCCAAACAGGGTGCAATATTTTCTTCAATATTACATTTGAAAAATCTAATTAATAAAAATGAGCCATTTCTGCTACTTTTCTTTTAGAACTTTAAAGTGCTTCTTGACCCTTGAGGTCAAATTTTAATTTGCAAAATCAACATTTTGTAACAGAATACGGAATTTAATAGAAAATGAAACCTGTTGAGAAAAATCTACTTGGGAACACACTGGACCAAGATAATTGTTTCGGCATTATTCATTTTGCTTGAATTATTTTATGTGACAAACAGAAATGGTGGCAGGAAAAAAGTCACTCAGGCTTCTCTAGGGAAACTGTGCAGAAAGTAGATTTAGAAAGAAATTGTCAGATGGCAGAAGAAACCTAATAATGTCCATGACTCAATTTTTTTCTACCTTCAATTTTAATATTTCAGGAAATAATTTGAATAAAAACGTTTTAGTCAAAAATACTCCTTTTTATTTCTAAAATGCTAAAATAAGGAATACAATGGATAATAGAATAAACTAAAATGTAGCTAAAATATGGATTTAAAAGAATCAATGTTTTGACTAATAGTCTCCATACAACCACCGTTTTTGGTAAGCTTTTAAAAGTGTAACACACAAACTGAATTGACACAAGAATTACTTTTATTTTTAAACAAGGAATTTAAATGTGTAAAAACACGTAGCTTTTATTTCCTGAAAACTTCATTTCATCTTTTTTCTGCACAGAAAAAATCAGTGAGATTTACCTATTTCTGCAATCAGTACATTTTGTTATTTATTGCTTTAGCAGAGTAGGAAATAACTTTCTTTTCTTATATTAAGACTGGAAAAAAACCCAAACTATTATTTTGTCCCACTTTTTCACATCTTTCATTGGAATGAAAGACTGAGCTAAGCAAACACAGCTCATGAACATTTGTTTGGAGCTACTTTTTGAGACTATGGCAGCTTCAGTATATGGAAAAGTTGAGAGCTGAACTTTGTGGCACTTTTAAAAGACAAACCCATTAGTTTTAAAACTTCGAATTTGACACTATACATTAGATTTTCCTAAAATTGGTACCAAAGATAACAGCTGAAATGTAGAACTATCAAAAGCACCTTCAAAACTTAGAGGTGAAGGCCAATTTTAACATCATTAATAGGTCATTTGCAAAGATATGTTAAAATCTGCAGTATAGTTCAGATGAATAAAACAGAACTAAGACTCCTATCATGAGGAACCCTAAAAAAAGACAATCTAAAGTTTCCAATGAGGTTTTTTTTTTCTTAAAAGGAGCCTCAGGATTTAAACGCTCAGCTCCTGCTTAGTCTAGAGCACTAATGCATAGAATCATAGAATGGGTTTGAAGGGACCTTGAAGATCATTTTGTTCATGGGCAGGGTCACTTTCAACCAGACCAGGTGGCTCCAAGACCCATCCAAACTGGCCTTAAACACTTCCAGGATTAAAAAAGAAAAATCACCACAAATTTAGGTGAAAACAGAAGAATTTTTTCTATTTTTTTGAACAACTCCATGTGTGTATGCATGGAGTATTTTACAGAATAGCATAAAATCTGTATTACACAGAGTAGGGTCCAACAGGGGTTTCCTGATGGAATATGGAAATGATTGTGTGCAGCACAGGGGTGAATACAATGGGCACCTGCCTGGTGTATCCTGAAATGTTATGATCCTCTTTTCACAGACAAATATTTAGGGACATGCTCTACATCACCCACTGAGCCTGTAATGGGATCCTGACTGAGAAAACAGTTTCCTGTAATGAAGTGCAATCTATTGGGTGTTACCTCAAATCAAGCTCTTTCTTCAGTTTTACCTTTGGTGATAGGAACATAATTAATATACTCATCATTTTCTTAGCATCTTTCCATGGAGACTTATTTACATAATATTGACAAATACCAATCTTCTTGTAAGCATACAGTGGCATCAAGTATCAATTAATGATGTGCTGGTTTTTAGATTCAACACAAATATATAATTAATTATCTTAGGAAGAACAAGCATAGACAAAGCAAAAAACAAGAAAAGAAAACCTAGTTAGGTGGATCAACACTACAAGTAAAATGGTTTTATGTAAGGAATAAATAATAAAACTCCATAAATCAATGGATCTTTAAAATTATTTGAAATGCTATTCCATTACTGAAATTTGTGTTAAAGGCAGTACATTAAAAATTAACTGGAAACTAGTTTGCATTATCCCTATTTCTAGATGGCAGTCTTCATAAAATATAAACCCCAGAAGCTCCTACTCAGTGGAAGAACCCTTCTTCTGGGTGTTGCCAGAATGTTAAAAAGCTAATAAAACTCAAGAGCTATAAAATAAAGGCCACATCATAAACTGCAACAGCGTGGCCTCAATGTGATCAACGCCTGAGATGAAGCACTGAAAGCAGCACCTCTTCTTAAAACAGAAATAAAACCACTGGCAGGAATGTCCCCATACACTGCAAGTGCACAGGTCTGGTGTCACATTCCCAGCTCTACCTGCTGCTGGAGGGTTCTGTCACCTGCTGCTAGAGGGGTTTTCTCACCTGCTGCTGTAGGGCTCTCTCACCTGCTGCTGGAGGGCTCTCTCACCTGCTGTTGGAGGGCTCTCTCACCTGCTGCTGGAGGGCTCTCTCACCTGCTGCTGGAGGGCTCTCTCACCTGCTGTTGAAGGGGTTTTCCCCGGGGATGATGTGGGTGCTGTCCTTGCCCACGAGCAGCTTGATGCGGTCGTAGAAGGATTTGACGGCGGCGGTGCCGGCGTGGCTCTGCTGGATGATGTCCAGCGGGTCCCGCGAGCCCCGGCACAGCAGGCTGTTCTGGCACGTGGCCTGCAGGCAGCAGTCTGGGTCCAGGCAGTCCACCAGGCCATCTGAAAGGCAACAGGCACTGAGATCCTGCACAGAGCTGTGGAGCAATAATCCCCATGGAAAGCTTAAGGCACTGGGAAAAACTGTTCAAGCTCACTCCACACCAACCCTATGCCCTAAACCTGGTAATTCAGTCAGCAGTGCCATGGGGATAATGCTTCTGAGCACACTGCTTAAAAACCACTACAATTAATGCAAACCAGGGTTAGATGAGAATAAATCCTGAGAAATCTGTCAAGGGCTGAAATTAGGCAAAAGGAAGTGGAAGCAATAAAGGATTTTTGTTTAGGTTATTTGCTTGTTTGGCTGTTTGAGGTTTTTTTTTGTCTTGGGAATTATGCTGTTTGATTTCATTTGTTCTGTTTGAGGTGCTGAGAGGAGATGGGGGTGACAAAGTTACCATTAGCTAAATAAAATAAAAATTACACTGCAGCCATTTTGGCAATTCCTAGGGAAGGGCTGCTGGAACTCCCATCTCCCATGGAAACCTGGCTCACAACTTGTGTGCTTGCTTGGATAAGAAAGGATCAGCCACGAAGTTGGTGGGTTTAGTCACCATATTACAGATTAGGTTGTCCATCAAGAACATTTAAAATGCATTTTTAAGAAAAAACAGAATTTTGACACCAGAAATTATAAGGGAATCAAGGGGAAGATCAATCTTTATACTTAGTAAATAACAACACTTTCAGCACATACAGTAACAATTCTATCATCATCTCTTCATTTGACATCATCATTTAACTGAAATGTTCTCTCAATGGAATTCTACTATGATTTAGAAATTAATAATCGTTTGCTTTAAAATACTATAATCTCTAACAATTTAGAAACATTTGTTCCTCTGCTCTGGCAAGAATCAGGAGCTCAATCTGCAATCTACTTCTGTCTGTAAACCTTCAGAGACTTCCCAAGGTGTATCAATCTGATTTTTGAATACAAATATGGCCTGGGCACACACTGAATATCCTACACAAGAGAGAGCATTCCAGTGGGAAGCAGACAAAAGTACCTTAGGTTAAGACCATGACTCATGCTTTTTCAGGATTTTCAAGTGCACAACAGACCAGCACAGTGATAACTAGAAAAACAACGACTTAAAGGAAAAAAATACTAAAACTATAAAAAACTTCTTATTTTGCAATTAGCCTTGTATTTCCAACCTATTATGTGTGCCTGAAATGACTGTGCCTGACCTGATTTAAAAACAGAATTGCCAAGGTATGCTGACAACATTTCATTGAGGCCTCTAAGGAGATTTAAGTCAGACAAACTGCCTTGTTGTGAGAGCTATATGTTGCTTTAAGGTCACTCGCCTATTCACATTAAGAGCTCCATTCATCTTGAAATCCTCTCCAATATGGCTATAGGAACTTTTTGTTTTGCTACAGTTCATTTTGTCCTCACTTTATATAATCATGCTAAGGACATCATTACCCTCAGGGCATAACTCAAGGCAGTTTTCCTATTAAGCTCTGAGAACTTCTCAGCTTCTTCCCAGTTCGTGACACTTCTTTATCTATGAACTGAGCTTTGCCCCCTGTTTAGTCCACTCAGTTCTGTTACTCCAATGACCACCAGGCAAGGAAATCCTAACAACACACTAGAAACAACACAGGCAAACCTGGATATAAATTACTCCCTTTGACAAATTTACATTTACCCATTCAAGCTGCATCACATTTTGGCTATACCTGTTATTAGAGGTGAGCATGAGTTCTGCCTGTAATGACCTCATCATGCAGCAGATTATGGGATGCTGCAGCCAAACACTTGTGATGACACCATGAACTTGGAATGGGCATATCAATCCCTCAGGCTCCTGTCAGTCATGCGAATCACATCTTTATGCTCACGAGCCCCCCTGGATATTGTCTGACATTGCAATCTTCAGTAAATTACCCTGCCACTGCCAATCTCACCGTTATCTCACAAACAATCAAGCAGGCAATCAAACTGCTCTGAATTGCCAGTTCAGGACTTGGGAGGCTGGAAGCACCTCCATTCAACAGCAGGGAGAAACCTGCCCGTGATTCCTTCCATGTAAGAAGGTTTTGCTGCAGTTCTGTGAAGTCAGGCTCAGATGCTTTCAGATGTTTACAACAAGATTTAGAAAAGGCAGGCAGAGAGCGTAAGACAATTTTACTTTTTAGAACATTATTACTCCTATGGCTATATTCCCCTGTACTAATTTATTCTCAGACGGCAGGATTCAGGATTTAGGATATTTTTACCTTATGTGAACTAGCTGATCCAGCTTGTTGCAACAGCAGTAGTGAGGTCTGGGTCTGTTCAGCACACACAGCCAGGCCCTGGGCACTGCTGCTCAGTATCAAAGGCTTAGACACCACTGTGCTGCTCACATCCACAGCTGCTGCTGTTATTGACTTTGCTGCTCTGAAATCTCTGACTCCATGCATGAAAGAGTATTGCTTACTGACAGAATATATCTGTTTTTAGCTCATGGTTGCCTAATTTGATACCTGGGCTATTATCACAGAATGGCTGAGATTGGCAAGGACCTCTGGAGGTGATCAGGTCTGGCAAGGCTGACAGATGCTGGTTGCCCAGGTCCATGCCCAGACAGCTTTTGAGTGTCTCCAAGGATGGAAACTCCACAGCCTCACTGGGCACCCTGCTCCAGGGCTCAGACACTGGAAAATAAAGTGTCTCCCAGCACACATTTGTGCCTGGGCTTGTTCCTCCTCAGGTGCAGGACCTCACACTTCATGAGATTTCTCTTAGCTCATTTCTGTAGCCATACTATAATGTTATATAGGAAGCAAATTGTTACAGAATCATATATTTGCATTAGACTCAGCTGATTAAAACCAGAGCTAGAAAAAAAAGAGTATTTTCTGTAAAAGAAAATTCTGCTATTACCATAAATTTTAATTAGAATTCAGTACTTTGGGTTTTAATATATATTTCAGAGCTTGTCATCCTCCAAATTTCCTCAGGTATGTTGAATTATTTATATGCTTAATTCAATGACAAGCCCTCACCACTCACCTCACCAAAGTATTGCTGCTTTTCATGGCATCCACAGCTGAGTTTCAAGCGGGCAGTGACCCCTCTGATACTCTGAATGCTAAAGGGAAGAGACTGGAGACGGAGGTAAGATGTTGCTGAACCTCCTCCAAAAATTTGAGACCAAAACAAGTCCTGACTTGGCCTTAACTGAGAAGAAAGAAATAGGAATTTTTGATCTGATGTAAACTGGCAGCACAGGATTAGCTCTCCATTGCTGTTCATGGTTTTTCTGAATCCTCAAATCTTTTCAAAAATGAAGCAAGTGACATGGTATCCCTCTTGAAGAGTTCACTTTGCTAATGGATACACACATTTCTCAACTTTCTGTCAACTGTTCCACAAGATTTTTGGCAGACTTTACTACACAGCAAAGAGAAAATTTTAGAGTAACTTGAAAGTAGATTAACCTATTCATGCATGTCATATTTATGACTGTCTTATTATTGTGTTCCTCTTGACCATCATTAGAAGGACTAAAAAAGCTGTCAGGAAAAATAGTGATCTAATCACATTACTGTTCTAATCTATTTAGAACCTCTCAGAATCAGTGTTCCATCGTCACTGAATATTTTTCTCACCGTGTCCAGGTTACTGGATTCCAGAACTAGAAAGATGCTACACCTTTCTGCAGAAAGTTGATGCTTGAGCTACTGGGATTTTTTTAACCCTGGTGAGTAAATTATCTTTCGTTTCCACACTTCTTCAAGTACCTGCAGATTGTGCTTCAGGTTCAATTCATGATGCACCTCAGAATGAGTGAACTTTGACCTGTTATCCCACTCACTCAGCCAATGCTTTCTGCACCCAGCAAGGGACAATTCTGTTTCCAACCCAGAACTCCAGAGCCCATGCTCAGCAGAGGGCATCCTTACACTTCACTAGCTGCAGGAGCTGGGGACTTTCAAGAGCCTAATTCCTGGAAATTTTTCTTTTTCCAATAAACATTTCAGACTGATGATTAAAATGGAGATGGGGAGGGGGGGAACAGCAGCTACTACGAACCCTGAGGGCAAAAGGGTCTTTGATCACTCTAAGGGCAAATTAGTTAATTTATCATGATCCGATTTTAATTATGTGCAGTATTAATATACCCAAGGTGAAAGAATTAGAGATGCTCTATCAGATTATCAAAAGAGTAGGGCTTCTCTGCCAACACAGAAATATATTAATTGAGCTCTAAAACTGCATGCAAAACTACTTCCACAGGCAGGCTATGTCACAGCCCAGTATATCTTATTACCAGGAAGTTTATCTAATATTTAACCCAAATTTTCACACTTTTGTAGCCTGATCTAATTACTGTTATCTATATTGGCATTTATCATTCAAAATAATTCCTCAGAAGTTCCTGGTGCTAACAAGAAAGGAAATGTTTCTATTCCTGCTCCTGCAAAGACTCCCTGTAAACTATTGGGACATTCATTGCACCACTGGCTTTTGTATCTAACTGTGAGTACAACACAGTATTTTTGTAACCCAAACTGTCTTCCAGGACAAGTTGGATTGTAAATCCCAAGTTGTGGTAAAGTAGAATGAACCTGGAGATTGGCTGTGCCTTTGAATGCCCCAAAACCTCCACAATGAGGTTTTAAAATACCCTGAAGAGGAGAATGGTGAAGCACCAGCTCCACTTCCCTGGCCCACTCAGGATCCCTGTGCTGCCCGGAGCTCTGGCATCAGGTAAAGCCTCATTCCTGAGAGGAACCTACTGCAGGTGCAGCTCCAGCTCAGGGGTCCCTCAGAACCTGTGGATTATTGACACTCCAAAGCACTCCTTGCTCAGAGCCAGGCTGACCCAAAGGGCTGCAAGGTGAGAACAACCTTGAAAAAAACAGTTGGTCCAGCTCCATTGTACATGGACAACTACAGGGATCCTGGTGCCTTTTCAAACCATGAAATTTGTGATCACTGAGCTTCTTGCTTTTGCTTCTGCCCATTGTGAGAGTGAGTTATTGCAGCAGCACATCCCGTGAGGGACAGGGAAGGATAAGCTGCCTAATGTGTGTAAAGGTGATTAGAGGCTGCCATGAAGTTGTAACACAATTCCATCCAATCACACTCATTAGCTTTTGTCAAACTTTGAGTGCCTACTTTTGATACAGCTTTTATACCTGAGCCCACGTGACTCACTCTGGCCCCCACCCACAGCAGATTTCAGCTCCTGATTGCATTTAATGTTCCACAACTGACGATTGTACAGGCTCTGGGAAGGTATTTTCTGTGCCAAGAGTATTCTGGGTATTTATATTGAGAACTTCATAAAATCTTTTGTCTGTGCTGAATTAGAGACCCCCGCTGAGGCAATGCTTGTTGAGGCAAGCTAAATTACATGATTTGCTTTTGTGCTGTGAAATACTTGTATTATCTTAAATGTCACGAGCCTGATGCAGTATCAAGTCACAGGATTTGTAATTTTCTAAAAGCAATTTTTTTCTAAATGTTTATTGCAGGAAGACACTTCTCTTTTCTTTCTATTTTCCTTCTGTCTAATTTCAGAGATGAGTTTTCTAAGACAACTCAAATAAACAGCCTTTCAATCAGTCAAGTGCACTGTCCTGACAGTGAACTTCACTAGAAATGTATTTTCCATGTGAATTGAAGAGATTCCATACTGGAGCAGATAGTTGGCTTTCTCTAATTCATTATCTTTAATGTATTGTGCCAAACAGAATTACCACCAACTGTACTTCCTGGTGGGGTTAAAGATATACAATAACAAAACTGAAGGGCAAAATTTGCCTTCTGAGAGAGGCACATCTCTCTTTGGAAAGCCAAGTGGAAAAGAAATGAAAATGTATTTTAAAAAGAATGTGCCACTTTGCATAACAAATAAGGAATTCCTCATTTCTATTTAGCTTAGTATTCTATACTGCTATGGGCTGCTTCCTTTCCTTCTCCTACCAATTTTAGTCCAGATAATTACATTGTGAGGAGAAAAGTGATCTGGGAAGTGACAGAAGCAGTGATTGCATTTTAAGCTTTTTTAAAATTATTTTTTACTTTTTACCTGACTGCACCTGTCCTCTCCATCCTGATCAAAACTGAAACAAACAAATTTAGCAAAATTTCGCTTATTTCCTGTTTTTCTTTCTCTGAGATTACATAATATAACTGTCTTGCCAATAAAAACTATAAAAAATTCGTAAATTTGAACAGATGCAAAAGGTGGGAGAAGAAAGAAAGAAAGAAGGAAAAGCCTAGAAAGCAATGCCAGTGGGCAATACAGGCTCCTGCCAAGGCGGCCTCTGCAGAGGACAGGATTCTTAAATCTCTCTCCCAAATTATCCCAAGACACTCAGGACAAAGATTCCTCAAATGTGATGGATATCAACTTCATCCAACATTTAGTGAAACTATACTTTAGGAAGACATCTCAGTTTTGCTGTGTATCCCATTGTCTCATGCACCTGGAGGCATTGCAAGGTCTAAGGTGAAATCTAGTTACACATATGCAATTTCAGGGGACTGTTTTGAGATACTAAAAACATTTTTCTATTTAGGACTAAGCAAATTATTACAAAATAGTTATTGCAAAAGGATGGGTATAAACAGGCACAGTAGTGATTTCCTTATGCAGTATGCCAAAAGAAATAGGGACTTAAAAAGTAGCATATCCTCTCCCATTCCTCAAAATACCATCTGTAATGCCTTAATTTCCTAAAATAAAGCCACAGTGAATTAAATGGGTTATACGTGTCTATTAGGGGGATTATATATTGTAATCACAATTACAGGTCTTAAAATAAAGCTATTTCTAATCCTTCCAAAAGATGCTTAATAATGATTAGATTACTGAGGGACTGATTAAGGGAAGATATTAGCTTTAGAAGCAGCCACAGTGAGCAAATTATGTAATCCAAACATGGTTTGGAAAACACAAGCACTTTCCAATTTAAAGAAATCTTGTAAGTGAGTCAATGCCAGAAACCTCTTACTTTTTAGTTAGGCTCCCTCCTTAAAGAGAAACGAAATAAACAAACAAACAAACAAACAAAAAGAGAAATAAGAGACTTTCAAGTTTTTTCAGTGAAGTAGCCTATGCATTGTAGTAACCCTAAATAGGTTCATAATGAATCACAGAACCACAGGCTGGTTTGGGATGGAAGGGACCTTAAAGCCCATCTCATTCACCCCCCTGCTATGGGCAGCGACACCTTCCACTATTCCAGCCTGCTCCAAGCCCCTCCAACCTGGCCTTGGATAGGATAAAGATCTAGTTAAGACCATATCTTGATTTGACATGTGAAGTTAAGGATAAAGGCAGGTGAATTTCCCAGTGTTTCCTCAGATCATTCACTGCTCCACCTGAACAGACCTAAGAGGAGAAAGAAAGCAGCTTTGGAGCCTCTCTCCTCTTGCTGCTCTGGAATCACATTTTATTTATGCCAGTAATCCACACTGACATCTCATTTAAAATGAAGATTTGTAAGTCTAAAAGAGAGGGGGACTCATATGCCTCTTCTAGGAATAAACCAACTAAAGGACATTAATCTAAAATGGAAAGAAAATATTAAGTATAATCTTTCATTTTTCTCCCTTTGAACTATGGTATGGGGTTTGCATTGTGGCAGATAATAAGACAAAGCAGGACAAATGGGAAACCCTCTGGAGTTAGTGGCAATGCTCTCCTTGACATCCATAAAATGAAGACTTGGCCCAAGGCCTTTGAATCTGATTGTGAGATACAATTGCAATAAGAATGGCTGAACAGGGAAAAAGCTCCAAAATATGTTAAGTCTGCTGCCACAGAAGACAGGAAATGATAGTTCCCTTTCAGTGGCATGCTGAAGGGACTGTATCTTAACAATATGCAGAGATGGACAGAAAGGAAGGAGGTTCAGCTGTCCAGAAAAGACCTCTTTTCGGGGAAAAAAAAAGGTATTTTTAGCTACCCTACTGCCTTCTGAAAGAACAGCTTGTGTGTTCAGTACTACCCCAGAATCACTTGCTTATGTTAACAGAGCAGTGTTGGTAATGGAGCAGCAAATGAGTTCAACACTTTGCTGCAAATAAACTCAGCTGAGTTTCAAGTGAAAAGAGTGACTGGGAGGAGAGGCAATTTTTTTAACTTCCAATAAACTTGCATTTTATGTGAAACTTGGGGTTCTGGTAACTAGCTGGATCTTTAATATTGATTCCCACAGCACACTTTTCAGCTTTGTCTAACGAGAAAACTTAGTTTTATCTGTTCCTTTATCTAAAGAGCCACAGTTACATAAAGGTGCAGCTTGAAGCACAGAACACACATCCCTTCCAACCTCTCCACTCCTGCACACTCCCCTGCAAACACAGAGGTCACAGGACTCGTACAGAGCAGCCCAGCTTAGGCAAAGGCAGGACTGCACTCTGAGATATTAAGCATTAAGTGATTGACACTTCATTCGTTTTTGAGTTTTGTTGTAGTTCTTGTGACTGTGAACTCCACAAACTGGTCAGGACAATGCCTCTGTCCTCACAGCGCACATGGGAAAGGACCCCATGACATCTCAGAGAAATCTGAAACCCAAAATACAACCAAGCAAATTGCAGCAGCACAAATCACCAGGCCATGAGAGAGACCGAGAGCACTGCAGTGGCACAGCCTGGGAGCTGGGTGTAGGAAGCACTGCAGGGCTCAAAGTGTCTCTGGTTTTTCAGGAAAGCTCATGGAGCAACAGCAGCTGAACAGGTGCTCAACAGCACCTCAGCTCCCTTGTACAAACATTCTACAGGAATTAATAAGGCTGAGACTATTAAGAGCAGGAATGATCATTGAATTAAAGTGCTGGGCAAAGGATCAGAAGACAAGAGATTAATTTCCACCTTTACCATAAAATCCCCATGCAAAAACGCGGGTCAAAGGGTCTTAGGTTGTTTGGATCTTGGATCAAGCTTAAATTTTCAAACTATTTACACTCACAAGAACCAATGACCAGTAACCTCTCTAGTCTGTGGAAAAAAAATTACTTAAAATGCAAACACTGAGAACATCTGAAGAGTTCTCCCCTAAACCTTTCCAGCCTTCAGCTAGACCAACTAATTTTCTTTCAGGTGCTTTACTATGGTAAACCAAAATCCATGCAACTCGCATGATAATGGAATATACAATTCTGCATTAATTATTAATTCATAATATTATATGTCTGTTATATGGCATATTCTCTCTATACTCTTTGCCTTTGATGAGCTACTGTTTACCTTCCTTGAATAAGTTTTACAGTTCTACAATTTTTCATTAGGATGAGCAGCTGAATAATGTCACTGGTCATTTTTTCCCCTGCTTGCCTGTCTGTTTCACAAAGGCAAAATAATGTCCTGGATAGATAAATGAAGATCTTGTTCCAGTATTTCTAATAACATTTCCAACCTTTTTCCTTTCTTTGAGGAAATTCTAGTAACGTATCAATTTTCAAATTTCCTTTTATAATCTTCAAAGTCTGTAAAAACTGCAAACCTAAGCATTTCACCTTTTAGTTTCTTACACTGAATATTAACACAAGTTTAGTGGGTTTTGTTGTATATTTAAATGCCAATTAATGTACTTTGGCAGTTAGATTCTGCTCTTTGCAATTCAGTAATAGCCATAAGGCAAGTTCTAGTTTTCTGAAAGTGAATTAGTTTTAGAATTTCTAAAATACTCTTGTAAGCACTGACCATGGGAAACCAAGGAACTAAGAGAGGAAAGAACTAACAGAAGACTTACAAATTAAAACTTGTTGATGTAATTCAGGTGTGGTTAAGATCATGTAATCAAAATCAAATACACCTGTTTCTTAGTTTGGGACTTACAGTTTCTAAACCCTGAAATATTACGTAAAATTAAAGCACTCATCCTAATGACAACTTTATCCTTGATACAGCCCAATGTTTCTTTGCAGTTTTAGGAAATACATTTATAAAATATTTATTAATCAGCAAACAGCAGATGTTTTCTTTAGATTACTGGCTAAAGAAAAGGGAAGCAGTCTCAAGGAAGAAAATTGTGACTGATGTTTGGTTTATAACAGAGAGCATGAAAAAGTATCAATGTGACTTCCTAAAGATATATTGAAAGGAGTAAGAAAGTTCCTTTAAATGAAGGAGCAAATTAACCAATCTAGTTTAGAAAGCACAACGTCTCAAAACTGCCTTTAGGCCATCATGGAAGGCTCTACAAAACCAGAAAAACATCCTTGAGGGGAAATGCACAACACATCCTATATTTAATAGAGAAATGCCTGATAAAGGGCAGGGAAAATAGAGCAGGGATGGCAGCCCCTTACCATAGGTGCCACCGAGCACATCTCACCGAGCCCTGCAGGGCCTGGCATGCGGATTGTGCAGCGTGACAGCGGGGGACAGCCTGATGGGGCTGTGTGACAGCCGGGGACAGCCTGAGAGGGGCTGTGTGACAGCGAGGGACAGCCTGATGGGGCTGTGTGACAGCGGGGGACAGCCTGAGAGGGGCTGTGCACAAGAGAGCACGGCCCTGGCCTCGGCACGGACAGGGCCAGGTCAGCACGACGGCTCTGTCGGCTGCTCCGAGGGGCACAGGGAGCTCCTGTGCCACCCCTGAGCCCGCAGGAGCCGCTCTGCCCGGCCGGGCCGCGCTCCCCACCGCGGGCCGGGGTGGGACCGAGCCTCCCGCCGGGGTCCCTGCGTGTCCCGCACGGCCACAGCTCCCTGTCCCTTGCTGGAGAGCGATGTGACACTGACAGCAGTGCCAGGCTTGTGCAGGACAGTGAATACACACGCAGGCGGTGTGTGCAGCCCCGTCTCTTTCGGGAGCGGATAGCAGGGCTCTGCTCACCTCCCTCGTTATCCTTGTTGTCGGCACAGGCGGTTTCCATGGCGACGCTGCATCCCGGGCCCCTCCAGCCGCTCTGGCAGACGCACTGCCAGCTGTTCTGGCCCAGCGTGCACCTCCCGTTGCCATTGCACAGGTCCGGGCAGCCATCTGGGAGGACAAACGGACAAGGTGAGCCCCGGGCACTCCCACTCCGCTGCGCTCAGGCCGAGTTACTGTGCAGACAAAAAGGCTCGGTCCCGCCACTGGCAGGAACGCTCTCGGCAGAGGAAGGGGACACCCTGGAGAAGTGGGGATCTAGCTCCAGCCGAAGGGAGAAGGAGCCCTACCTGCTGTAACACAGGGTTTAAAAACCCTGTGAAGGTCTAAACCTTGAGCTGCTAGAAATGAAAGTCTGCTGGCATAGGATCATTTTTCTCTTATTTTTCCCACTATATGTATATGTGTGTGCACACATGAGGGAGAACATCTTCAACATGCTCGTCAGTGCTCAGAGGACTTTTTGTACTGAGTGTTGCATCATTCTCCAGAACGTGTCTAAACACAAAGTTTAAATAAATACTTTTGAAAATATTTTCCTTCATTAATGGTTATTTTAGAATACCTATTTATTTGACACTAAGTTTACTTGTATTTTGATGTAACATCTTACACTTTCTGAAAAACATATTAGAAGAGATATCTCCCCAAAGATGTATGTTTTGAATTGACTATGAATATGACATGACTTATTGTACAGCAAGAGCTAAATTAGGAACAAAAATATTAATTAACTGAGCTGCTTACATGTTCTAACAAGTGTCCATAGGTGATAGAATACCTTGACTCCTTTTTCCTGGAAGTAAATGAGTCTCAGGAGACACTACTGTATCTTACTGAATATTCATTATGAAAAAGGGTAAGAAAACTGAACTGCAGCCTTGGTTTATACAATCAAATCCATCAACACCCAATCCACACAAGCATGAGTATTTGTTGGTGGGGTGACAGAAGATTTGAGGCCTGCAGCAAACCTCTCACAGCACCTCTTCATGAGTCTGAGCAGGAGGAGAAGGCTTTGTCGCCTGACAATAGGTGTGTGCTTTTATAAACCTGTTCAGAAAGCCAGAGCTCTGAGTTTGTCTATTCCTGCTCCTCCCAGCTGCCTTGGCTGTAGCCAGGTGAAGTCAGAGAGCAGTTTCTCTGACCCCAGACTCATTCTCACAATGCTGCAGGAGTTTGCCATACAACAAAGTGATATCCCTGGAACTCACACAGCTGGTATCACAATAGGTGAAAGACTATTCAGCTCATGTTACACAGAAAGCTGCTGGCAGATAGAAACAAGTCCTGTAAGTTTTATCTCAATGTTGTTGTTAAAAAAAAAAAAATTCTCCTTTCACTTAAATTTAGGGTTATTTTGCCACTACATCGCTTACCTTAACAAAAATGCTGTTACTTTTACAGCACAGGTAATAGATTTTCAAGAGATTTAGTTTATCTCTTTCACTTGTCAGGTTGTTTGAAAGACCAAAATGATAATGTTTCAGGGGAGGCATCACAGTGTAGGACAAATTATTTGTTTTAAACGAAAAACAAATAGTAATTGTGAATATACACATACGGTTGGTTTTATACCGAGGCACCAACGAGAATTAAATCACTGAAGCAGTTTGCCTTGCAGCGTATGAGCAAGATGAAAACATGAACAGTAGGGAGCTGGCAAAATCCCTGAAAAGTTTTAAGTGCAGCTGGGGATTAATGGACATGACTTTGCGTTTAGTGAAGAGAGGGAAGGCAGCATCACTGCCACAGACATGGTGTTGCTAGGAAACACGATGCCACCTCCACAGAGCTGATTTAACTGCAGCCTTCCACAGACAGGCTTGGTGTTTGAATAGCATAAATATCACAAGGAAGGGAATGAACAGCAGTAGACTACAATAAAATCCAAGTGCTTGGACAATAATGTCTTACTTAAAAGATCTATTAAGTTAATGATGAATTAGCTTTGAAACAGCTTTAAGTGATGGACAACTAATTAGGTATTTTGCATGGTTATGTCTCTGTACGTGGTTATGTATATATATGGATTTCTGGTTTTGCCTTTCTTCAAACAAATATCTATATAGCATTCTAGTCTGTTAGACCAACCAGAAAACAGAGCTCCATTATGATGCAGTAATAACCTGTTTTCTTCTAAAAAAGGTTTATATTTAGGAATTGCACTGACTATCTCTATTTAAATCTTCCTACATGTACATGTGAGCAGTGATTAGAACTCACAAACATCCTCTGCACACACAAGATTTCCACATATCTCATGGGCTTGGTGGCCAGCAAGGGGTTTGGAGAGTGGACAAGGTGACAAAGTGCCTGCCTGAGGAGCCTTCAGAGCCTCAGCCAAGGCTCAGTGGCACAGCTGGACAGATGGACATGCTCACTGCAGGAAGCACACCCAGAACTCTGCCTTCACTCTGCAGCCACACTCAGCAGTGTGCTGCCTCCTGGCTGGCTGGGGCATTCTCCCAGAGCCAGGCAGGCACAGTCACACAGGGAAGGGCTATCAGCATCTCATCTCAAGAAGCATCCAGCGTGGGATGGAGCTCTCAGTCACCGCACAGAAAGGGCCCTTCGTGCTAAGCAGACAGGTTGCTATTCCTGGTGTGTAGAGAAATTCTCCTCATCTTTTCCATTATAGTATGCTTAATGGAAAATGTCAAGAAGCAAGGTTAAAAAAGAAAAAAGTGCTTGTTTAAAGTGCTAGATTGACAACCTATTTATTCACAGAACAGGCAGAGTACAGGCAACAGTAGCTCGAGTGTCTTACACTTTTCTAGCTGCTGCTAAAGGTGAAACACTAATGCAGCCTCCCTCCTCTCTGTCTCCAACTTGCTTGTGGAATTGGAAGCTGGGAGCTTTACTACAGGTACATATGAATTTACAATTAAAACAGCAACAAAGATTTTAGTACATTTTCCATTGTTGCATCAGGAATCTGTGATGAGCATATGAGAGATATCAGAGTCAGAATCACTACGAATAGCAAAAACCATAATAAGGACTATGCTTGTTTCAAAAATGGAGATTGTTGGATATATTTACAAGAGAATACTCCCAGGTTTCATCTAAGTGAAATTATTCTGAGATTAAATTGTAAGGTGATTAGTTCATTTTTGAACTTGGCAAATTAATTCCCAGTATCTAGGCACTACATCAAGAATTCTAATTCAATATTGGATAAATTCTGTACAGAGTTCCTTTTCACTCTTGTACTCCCAAACTTCAGGTATACAAGTACACATGTCCAACTTCCCACATATACATAGATTTTCCATTGCATAAACTATTTTAAATCCAAACCAAATATTTTAAGTAAACTAAAACATGATGTATGCCCAACTAATTTGTATTTTCAGTCAGAATCATCAGAAGTCCCACTTACAGTGGGGCAAATATTTCTGGGAAAAAAGTAAGGGAAAAGGCAGCCAGGGAAAGAGAAAGTAGAGAAACCTTCCTCTTTTTCAAGTTTCCAAACTCTGATGGAAGAGGTAGCCTCTTAGTATAATTAAAGGAACAAAAAGAGAATAGGAGAGATGAAGGAAAAAAATAAAATCTAAGTGGTATCTCAGAACCACTTAGAGAAAAGGATGATGCTTTTAGCCTCTGCTCAGTTTGTACATGGAAAAATAGAAGTAAATCAAGCTTGTGTCTTTTGAGTCCTCCTGATCCTATGCTATTGGCCATTTATTCTCCAAACTGCATCTTCCAGCAGAATGGGCTCCCAGCAGCTCTCCCCATTCAGGGCACACGTGCACAGCTACAGCCTGCAATATGATCTCTCCTGTTTATCTTTCTGCATGACCTCATTTTACACAGCTTGATCCCAAGCCTGCTGGCAGCCACTGGAGCCTTTCCAGTGACTCCAGCTGAGGCTGGACTGGGTGGTCCTGTGGGTGAAGAAGCCCTGCAGAGAAGAGTAAGTTCTACAGCACAGCGTTTCCTCACTCACAGGATGCACACAACTTTCAAGGGGAACATTTAAATTACATTTCAATCCTCCTCTTCTCATTACAGCTGTTAACTACAGAACTGTAGCAAATAAAAGTAGTCTGGGATATGATGGTACCTAAAGAATTTAGAGAAATGACATAAAAGCAGTAATGACAATAGCCTGTTTAATTTGGATTTTAGAGGATAATCACTGTTTTCATATTTTCTGTTCATTCCTTCAGTGAGCTTCTGGTATGCCTACAGCTATCTAGAAATAATAAATGAGGTACATAGAATGAGGTACCTAGCAACATTGAAAATAAAATTATGCTTTTTATTTGCTATTGTTATTTTTTAATCCTTCAATTCCAAAGCCTGCAGGGCTTAGTTAAAGCCAAAGAAAGGGCATACAAATAAAAATGACACATCGTGTTACGGTAGGCACATGCACCAGTCATTTTCTACAGAGTAATGCTTCAACTGAAATAAACTCAAACCCCAAACACATAACTAAACACACGTCAATGAAATAGGGAGTTGGCTGAGTGAGAGGTGAAGCCCCTTTGAGCAAGTTTGGACAGTTCCAGACCAGGCTGGAGCCGTGCAGAGGCAGCAGCCCAGGTCTGTGAAGCAGGGCAGTGACACTGATTGACAAATTGCTCAGAATGAACCCTGGCTCTCAGTGCAGCACAAAGCCCAGTGTCACTGCTCACAAACCACAGCAGAGCTGCTGCTTTCCAGAGAGGGCTCACATGGAGCAGCAGCTTGTCCGTGCCACTCAAGTGTTTGTCACCAGCACACTCTGGCTGGCTGCCCTGCTGCTTTTTTCCTTTTTTTTTTTTTAAGAGAAAAAATTTTGTTTAAAACTACTCAACACCCTAAATATTTCTTTAAGCTACACTTCAAACAAAGGAGTAAAGAATAAATATCTACTTGCAGATGTGCTGTGCAGATGAATACATGCCTGAGTTAGAACTATAGACTGGCCCAGCTACAATTTTATTTATTGAACAGACTGAAAAAATGAGGAAGGCCAAAAAGTATGTTTAAAGAGTCCAGAAATCCTCCACTATACCTCCTGTGCAGACAAACAATTAGGAATTTTAAGTAAGATTCCTTAAATTGCCTGGGATCTGTATGTCATAACTGAATTTCCCCCTAAATTCTGTCTACTGTCTATCTATGCAATTTCAGTCGTTTACAAATAAAGGCTGGAACTCAGGGAACATCCAACTTTCCAAACAAAACAGAGAAACAGGAGAAAAAATGTGTGACTGTTTAGAAGAGAAGTAAAGCTCACACAAAAGGGAACTGGTGGTATGAAAAAGTAAATATCAAGGAAAGTCACTTGGAATTTTCTGGAAAAAAGAACAATAAGAAAAGATACAGAGACACACACAAACAAATAGAGAGGGAAGCTCATGCTGCAGTATAAGTCACGAAAATTTGAGATTGAAGAAAACCCCAGGGGTGTGAGAGTTTCATGCCTTGTCAACAGGGGATTTTCCACTGCAGAACATTCCATGTTATCCAGCTTCCTTTTAAGTGACTCAAGGAGAGGGGCTCCTGTGACCTGGGGGAGAGACACCCTCGAGGTCTCCCTGTTCTGCACAACCAACAGAGCTCTCTGTCACCAGCTTTTGGTGTGGTCCCCTCCAAGCTGCCAACAGCTGGGCAGGGAAAGGGGGGACAGTTTGTGCTACACTGTCCTGAGACTTGAGGAAACCAAACAGATCAATAATCAAAAGTCCATGCCTGCTCAGAACTTTGAGTAGACACACAGAGCTCCAGCTGAGCCCAGAATTTGGGCTTCTTATACAAAGAAAAGAGTTTCCAGAAGGAAGGGAGACTGCTTTATGGGAACTTCAGTCATCAGACTGAGAAGCCTCTGCAGTGCTGAAGTCCAAGTGCTCTGGGACAGCCAGGCAGGGTTCTGTGTGCACCCCGAAATTGTTAATGTGAGCACAAGGACACCTCAGCTCCTGCACAGAACCCAATGCTGGGCCCCATGGCTTCACCAGGATCAGGTGACAACTTTCAAATGAGCACCAGCAGGAGCAAAGAAGTTATGTGAAATAAGAGTTAAGAAACTGCTGCAGCAGAGCCACACAGTTCCTTCCAGAGGCCAAGCAGGTAATTTGCTGAAATTTTGAGCAGGAGCTAAAATTTGACCCTACCAGCACATCTGAGTTGCACAGTGTATTCTTTTCAAACAAGACTCATATTCAACTCCTATTCATATACCCAATAAAAAGATATATAAAAGATGCAGTAAAATTTGTATTTAAGATAGCTGGGTCTTTCAAATTAATCTTACTGTAACAAAATCCATTTAGAATATAATTCCAGGTGAAATTGCTTTCATAAAACTACTACCACAACCATAATCTTTTATTGTATTAATGTTTCTGATATCACATACAAGCACTGGCATCATCCTTCGTTATATGTAATATCCTTTCTGAGAAAGAAGCCTTCTTTAGCTGGATTTATCTCTCAAATAACGTCTATTTAAATAGTTTTGTGGCAGCATAATGATAAAGTGACCTATCAGACAGGATGTGTAAATTCAGTCAACTGAAGGGCAACAAGCAAAACAGTGACTTCATATTTAAAAGAGTCTCTAACCTAATTACAATGTAATCTAGACTTAATGCAATTTAGGATTTTTGGGAGAAGAAATTCTCAGTTAGCTTCAAAATACTTTTTTTCACTTCACAAATCCTCCACATATGGCATAGAGGAGGAATGAATTCCTTTCCTCCTTAGATGAGAACATCTACATAAGACAAAAAATAAAAACCATGCGTTACACACTTTTTCTCCAAATCCTAATTGCATTTCTTTGACCTCCTTTTAACTCCTTTAACGTACAAAAAACTTTACCAAATTGAGGAGTGTAAGTCAATCACAATGCCCAGTAAGCCAAGTTAGCATTTGGAGTGACCAAACAGAACTGCTCCCCTTCTGTCAGTGCTGCTTAATATTGGTTTTCATCAGTGATTCAAACTCAGTTTGAATTCAGGAGTGTGAGGGAATGGGATTTGTGCACACACACAGGAATACACAAGTAGGGAGCTGCAGTGAGAACAGGCAGATGTTATAAACTGCTAAAGCAGCTCAGTACCCTGCAGAAGAGGCACAGCAAGGGCACTGAGTGCTATCAGCCTGTCCAGTGGCACAGGGGGTTGTGGAGAGTCTGCCCTAAAAATCTATGGGCCCGAGTCTGCGGTCTGACCTCACAACAACCCTACTCTGGAGGACAGGTTGGACCACTTGACCTCCTGACATCCCTTCTAAACTGAATTATCTATCATCCCTTTGGCTTTAGAGGTTTATAATTCATAATTCTCAGGGTAGGGAATCCCAGTTTTCTCAGGCATTATTAAAATATAATTGCTTGCTATTCATTAGATATTAATGCCTGCATAGAATTTATAATTTAGCAATTAACTTTCAGGTATGCAAATGCTGATCCCGTGTAAGTGTGCAGGTTATCTCTAACAGAAGAATAAATATGAGCCTTAACATAAGTAGGCAGTTTCCTCTATTATTGTGTGGCAGATTAGTACATTCTGTCCCTTAAATGTGGTGCAGAACTTTGGAATCCCTTCAGGATGAAAAGCACTATATAGACGTGCATTATATTTTGCAGCTGATCTTCTTAAAGTATTATCACATCGATTCCATTTAGTGGCTGCACAATGCATGGGTTCAAACTTCAGAGTTCCAACATTCCAACTGTCCCAAAGAAAAATGCAAAGAAAGTGCCAGAGAAAAAACCAGAAGTTTTTATAAAGTATTGTGGAAGAGTTTGGAATGAAAAATAGTAGCAATACACTAAATGCTTCTCATATGCCTTCTGGCTTGCAGCAATCCTAAATCTTCATGACATTAAAATATGATTACAAGTGACCAAAAATAATGGATAAATTTGAATATTAAAATAAATATATCTCACGTGTTTGTTAAGGCTAGAATTTATGGAGTTTGAATAAACACAAATATAAAGTATGAAATAATGCTCATGATCTACGAGTAGTATTCCACCACATAGGCAATGTATGCAAAACAAATTAAAATAGATAAGCAATGTTTTCTGAGTTATGTATTTGTGTATGCTGAGTTGTTTGGCAGATATAGGATAGAGGATGAATATTGCAGTATGCAAAACACACTTTATAAACATCCTTTTAATTCTAAAGTGCAGGGCACCATTCTGCATCCCTTGTTAATATACATAAGCCTCATGAATATCATGCCATTTTCCAATTTTTATAACTACCAACTGCACAAATAACTAATAAAAGCTACAAAAATAAAAATGTAGTGTTCACAAATGAACTGTTTTAAATCCTGCATGCATAAAACAGTTCTCTTATTGTTCCTTTTTTTATCTGTCCACATGGTGAAGGAAGAAACCTCATAATTCTTCAGATATAGCCAGTTGCTTTGATATTTAAATTCTATATAAATCTGTGAAAGTGATTTTGATCTACAAGGGAGATCATCTTCTCCATCTCACCCCCAAGAAAACCAAGAGTATTTAATCTGCACTTGGAAGAAATTTGGAAGAGAAACAAGCTCTTTAAGCTCTGCTTGCTTTACATTAAACATATTTACTACCAGGCAACTGATGGCTCTGCTCCTCCCCTCGCCTCACTAGAAGTGGCCTTAATTCTCTGGAACAAATACTTNAAGAAAATCTAAGGTCTATGCAAGGGCCACCTAAAAGACAATTTGCTACTGTTTTCTGTTATTAACTCTTTGCAATGCTGAAAATACAGCATGAGTAGCTCATAGTACCTCTAAACATAACAAACAGATGGCAAAGAAATTTTTCATTTCTAACCACGTTGTTACTTATCTTAGGAAAGTTCCAGAGGACAGGTACCAGAATATGAGATTGCCCTGAAGGCCAGCATTACTGACCCTCAGCATTCAAATAAAATCCTAATTTAGGTTACCACCCCCTGCCTGTTTCCCATAATTTCAGAGGGCTATGGTGTCATTGTCCATTGCTTATAGCTGAACTGCCACAACGTTTCAAGGAACACGTTAGAAACAGATTAATTAGGCTTTCCTTTAGCTAATGACCATTTGTTCAGAGCTGTGAAACCTGAGCAGTGTGCAGCCCTTTCCCAGTGCTCAACACCAAGACAATCCTGCCCAGATTGAGCTGCAGAGGATTTCCAGCAGGTTCCACTCATGTGCCATGAGCAGCTGACAAGAAAACACCTTGCAACATCAGAATGTTCCCCGAGGTTGATGCAGTTTGACTCTGTAAGATCACAATCACAGTTTGACTCTCCTGAATCACAATCAAGCAAAGTGAACTTGGGGACAGCTCTGACTTTCAGGGTAAACACGTAAGTGGCAATATGCTTAATCAGGCACAGTGCATATCCAATTTGCTCCAATAACTGCTGTAAGCAGTCAAGAAGTTTCTGCAAAAATCCTTTTTAACTGTGTCACTCACTGGAAAAGCTCCCCTGCAGTTTTGGGACACAGCCTTGCTCCTCAAGGTACAAATCTGTCAACACAACTTTATGTGGGTTGGTTCTCCAGCATGCATACCTGCTTCTCACTCTGAAGGAAACCACTTACTAATTGTAATTATTTCCTAGGCTGGACTGAAGTTACCTAATTCAAGTAATGGATCAGTAGCAGTAGTTCTGTGAAAGTTCATCTTTAATAAACCTATAATCTTTAGTCACAGGACAAAAAATCAGAAGCAATACTGAAGAGAACAGACATTTTCCTTTTCACTTCACTGGCATTTGTTCACTTTTGAGTGACATCTCACATTTCATAGCATCTTTATCTCAAGCATTAAAATACAGAAAATAAACTAAATAATTAAGATCTGGGGGCATACTCTGCAAATGACTTTATTAAATCTCCCATTCAGTATCAATAGGAATGCTCACTTCAGAAATCAGAAAAATTATATAGAACTTGGTAGGAATTTTTAAAACTGCAGTGTTTCATCTCAGGAATTCTGACAAAAATCTTTAAAAGTAGGGGAAACTGCAACTATGAAAGTTGAGCAAATAGATGCAGTCTTCAATGGAAGGCACACGTGTTAAATCCCCCCAGTTCTGCTGAATAAAGATTTCCCTTTACAAAGCATCTCATACTTTAAACTTTCTATGCAGTAATGCTTTCAATTAATTAATGAGGATCTTAGGAATTTCATGGTAACTAGAAACACAAATACTGGTCAAAGATGAGATATTTTACTCAGCAACTTCATTGTGTATGGAAGATTGAAAGATTAAAAGGAATGGGGATATAATTAGATTGTAATAAGCATTGTCTTAATTGTATTTTAAAAAAATCATGTGGTATGGAAATATTAACAACTTTAGGAGACATTTCAGTGTATCCAAAAAGTCTGCTGAGTAATATTTAACTGCTAATTAACACTTTTGATTAAGTATGTGAACAACTGTTTGTAATTAAGGGTGGGTCTGAGCGATTTTGATTCACTTTTTTACTCAACACACAAGCAAGCAAAATTGTTATGGAATATACAAAAAAAGATTCCAATGAAAAATCATAAAGCTGATAACATCTCCAGGCCCCTCTGGATCTGAATTAGGGAAAGCTGCAACAGCAAGGTAATCCTTAGATATCTATATATATATATTATTTCTCCTACTCTGCAAGAACAGCACGGAGTGTGCGCTGTTTGGGTTTCTGATCCATGACCACCTCTGTGAGGGATTTTGCAGGAACAAGGAGTGCAGAGGCATTTACACAGGCTCAACACTGGCTGTGGAACTCAACATTGGCTGTGGAACTCAACTCACCACTGTCTGTGGAATTCAGCACTGGCTGTGGAATTCAGCACTGGCTGTGGAATTCACCACTGGCTGTGGAATTCACCACTGGCTGTGGAACTCACCCCCACNAATTTGAATATTAAAATAAATATATCTCACGTGTTTGTTAAGGCTAGAATTTATGGAGTTTGAATAAACACAAATATAAAGTATGAAATAATGCTCATGATCTACGAGTAGTATTCCACCACATAGGCAATGTATGCAAAACAAATTAAAATAGATAAGCAATGTTTTCTGAGTTATGTATTTGTGTATGCTGAGTTGTTTGGCAGATATAGGATAGAGGATGAATATTGCAGTATGCAAAACACACTTTATAAACATCCTTTTAATTCTAAAGTGCAGGGCACCATTCTGCATCCCTTGTTAATATACATAAGCCTCATGAATATCATGCCATTTTCCAATTTTTATAACTACCAACTGCACAAATAACTAATAAAAGCTACAAAAATAAAAATGTAGTGTTCACAAATGAACTGTTTTAAATCCTGCATGCATAAAACAGTTCTCTTATTGTTCCTGTTTTTATCTGTCCACATGGTGAAGGAAGAAACCTCATAATTCTTCAGATATAGCCAGTTGCTTTGATATTTAAATTCTATATAAATCTGTGAAAGTGATTTTGATCTACAAGGGAGATCATCTTCTCCATCTCACCCCCAAGAAAACCAAGAGTATTTAATCTGCACTTGGAAGAAATTTGGAAGAGAAACAAGCTCTTTAAGCTCTGCTTGCTTTACATTAAACATATTTACTACCAGGCAACTGATGGCTCTGCTCCTCCCCTCGCCTCACTAGAAGTGGCCTTAATTCTCTGGAACAAATACTTTCTGCTGCTGGGCAGAGCATTTATTTTCCATTTCTCTGTTGAAGCCATCAGAAGCACCAATGAGACTTTAAACTTGATTGCCTTGCATCTGCATTTGCCAGTTTTTAAGCCATCCCAGGGCAGGCAGGGTGTCACTTCTCACACTGGGACTGTTTTCCAGGAGCACTCAGGAAGAGAAGCACAAGGTAAGGGAGTGGGAGAAGCAGCCAAGAAATCCAGAGACCATTCCACCTCAGCTGCAATAGGACTGTGTGACCAGGACAATCAGTATATTGAATTAATTAACTTCATTCACTGATTCGTGTCAAGCAAAAAGGTGCACAGCTGTGTACTGTCAGGATATTTGCTTTAGTTTAAAAAAACTCAACCAAACAAGGAGAAGCAGAACCAAAGGCCAGTTAAAAGGATAATAATAATAATAATAATAATAATAATAAATAGTAATAAAGAAAATCTAAGGTCTATGCAAGGGCCACCTAAAAGACAATTTGCTACTGTTTTCTGTTATTAACTCTTTGCAATGCTGAAAATACAGCATGAGTAGCTCATAGTACCTCTAAACATAACAAACAGATGGCAAAGAAATTTTTCATTTCTAACCACGTTGTTACTTATCTTAGGAAAGTTCCAGAGGACAGGTACCAGAATATGAGATTGCCCTGAAGGCCAGCATTACTGACCCTCAGCATTCAAATAAAATCCTAATTTAGGTTACCACCCCCTGCCTGTTTCCCATAATTTCAGAGGGCTATGGTGTCATTGTCCATTGCTTATAGCTGAACTGCCACAACGTTTCAAGGAACACGTTAGAAACAGATTAATTAGGCTTTCCTTTAGCTAATGACCATTTGTTCAGAGCTGTGAAACCTGAGCAGTGTGCAGCCCTTTCCCAGTGCTCAACACCAAGACAATCCTGCCCAGATTGAGCTGCAGAGGATTTCCAGCAGGTTCCACTCATGTGCCATGAGCAGCTGACAAGAAAACACCTTGCAACATCAGAATGTTCCCCGAGGTTGATGCAGTTTGACTCTGTAAGATTACAATCACAGTTTGACTCTCCTGAATCACAATCAAGCAAAGTGAACTTGGGGACAGCTCTGACTTTCAGGGTAAACACGTAAGTGGCAATATGCTTAATCAGGCACAGTGCATATCCAATTTGCTCCAATAACTGCTGTAAGCAGTCAAGAAGTTTCTGCAAAAATCCTTTTTAACTGTGTCACTCACTGGAAAAGCTCCCCTGCAGTTTTGGGACACAGCCTTGCTCCTCAAGGTACAAATCTGTCAACACAACTTTATGCGGGTTGGTTCTCCAGCATGCATACCTGCTTCTCACTCTGAAGGAAACCACTTACTAATTGTAATTATTTCCTAGGCTGGACTGAAGTTACCTAATTCAAGTAATGGATCAGTAGCAGTAGTTCTGTGAAAGTTCATCTTTAATAAACCTATAATCTTTAGTCACAGGACAAAAAATCAGAAGCAATACTGAAGAGAACAGACATTTTCCTTTTCACTTCACTGGCATTTGTTCACTTTTGAGTGACATCTCACATTTCATAGCATCTTTATCTCAAGCATTAAAATACAGAAAATAAACTAAATAATTAAGATCTGGGGGCATACTCTGCAAATGACTTTATTAAATCTCCCATTCAGTATCAATAGGAATGCTCACTTCAGAAATCAGAAAAATTATATAGAACTTGGTAGGAATTTTTAAAACTGCAGTGTTTCATCTCAGGAATTCTGACAAAAATCTTTAAAAGTAGGGGAAACTGCAACTATGAAAGTTGAGCAAATAGATGCAGTCTTCAATGGAAGGCACACGTGTTAAATCCCCCCAGTTCTGCTGAATAAAGATTTCCCTTTACAAAGCATCTCATACTTTAAACTTTCTATGCAGTAATGCTTTCAATTAATTAATGAGGATCTTAGGAATTTCATGGTAACTAGAAACACAAATACTGGTCAAAGATGAGATATTTTACTCAGCAACTTCATTGTGTATGGAAGATTGAAAGATTAAAAGGAATGGGGATATAATTAGATTGTAATAAGCATTGTCTTAATTGTATTTTAAAAAAATCATGTGGTATGGAAATATTAACAACTTTAGGAGACATTTCAGTGTATCCAAAAAGTCTGCTGAGTAATATTTAACTGCTAATTAACACTTTTGATTAAGTATGTGAACAACTGTTTGTAATTAAGGGTGGGTCTGAGCGATTTTGATTCACTTTTTTACTCAACACACAAGCAAGCAAAATTGTTATGGAATATACAAAAAAAGATTCCAATGAAAAATCATAAAGCTGATAACATCTCCAGGCCCCTCTGGATCTGAATTAGGGAAAGCTGCAACAGCAAGGTAATCCTTAGATATCTATATATATATATTATTTCTCCTACTCTGCAAGAACAGCACGGAGTGTGCGCTGTTTGGGTTTCTGATCCATGACCACCTCTGTGAGGGATTTTGCAGGAACAAGGAGTGCAGAGGCATTTACACAGGCTCAACACTGGCTGTGGAACTCAACATTGGCTGTGGAACTCAACTCACCACTGTCTGTGGAATTCAGCACTGGCTGTGGAATTCACCACTGGCTGTGGAACTCACCACTGGCTGTGGAATTCACCACTGGCTGTGGAACTCACCCACCATTCCCTTCCAGTGTCTATTGTCCCTTCAGCCTTCACAAACAGGGTGACCTTGCTTCTGATACCCTGTTCTCTAAATAGGGAAGGCTTTCTCCATTCTAAATCAATATTTCTGACTTATTTTGGAAGAAAAAAAAGTTTCAAATAGTCACAGGGCACAATGAAAAAATATATGGATTGGTTTCATGATAAGGAATCAATTAATAATGATCCAAGGGAGACAGTAACAAAAAAGCAGTTTCACCCCTTGTTTCCAAAGTCAACAAAAAGATGAATGTATCTAAAAATCTGTCACTGTACTCCCCTCAGCCTGATTCAGCTGTTAGCAATGCCACATGGGATCAACGTTAACCTTCATTTCAGAATCCTAACAACCTCCTGTGCAGTGATTTTCTGTCTTAAATCTAAAACATCATTTCAGTTGTTTTTGAAACAAGAAAAGGCACATTGCTACTGCTTTTCCTGTACTGTTATCAAACTACTCTTAAAATAAAAAGGATTAATCAGAATCTGCAAGCTTTTTAACAAATTCATATTGTGTTTTCACTTTTCTACAATAAATAATGATTCATGGCTTCCTGATTACAGTAATACCTTTATGGTTCAAATGCAAGGGACTCTACAATTTAAAAATAAAACAGGGTAGGGGAAGAGAAACACCCTTTTTAAAATAGAACTACTTAATTCTGAACACGCTATTGTGCATTGTGAGACTGAATGCTATAATGTCAATTCCTGTGTTTGAGAGATAAGTGATCTGCAACCCAGTATACACACATTTTGCCTTGATTTTTGAAACGGAAAGCAGTCAGATCAGTTTATATTTAAACTGTGCTGAAAGGTGGATGGCAACATGCTGCATTATGGACCGAGTTCTACTCTCTGGAATTCCCAGTGGTTACAACAAAAAGTCAGTTCTCTCATCTGTACTAATGTGTCTCTGTTTTTAGGAGAATCAGCATCTTCTGGGACATTTAGGGGTTTGTGTTTGTACATGCTGAATTTACAAAAATAGCTTCACTGCTATTCTTGAGGAACTCCTTCCACAAGAAACTCAGCAATGCCTTTTGATTCCTAACAATTGGAAAATCACAGTATTTGAAGCAGCACCACTTTTAAAATCAATAAACCACCATGATCTAGGCAAAAAATGCTATTCCTAAACAGATTTTTATTTTTTTCTTGGTTAATTTGTGCTTTTGGATAATTGTCCTCTTAGTATTGCTCCTAGCCTAAAATCACAACCTAGCAATCTAGCAATATCTTTTACTACAAACTGATTTAGTTTTTAATTAAAAAGAATGGTTTTAATCACAAATTACACCGTGATATTTACTTCTTAGATACCACAGTTATTTTCCCTACTAATTCTCTTCAGAACAGGGACTCCATCTCGATGCACTGTGGTTCTTTAGCTCAGTTGTTCAATGCTATGAAAAACTATTTGAAGGAAAATTAAAACATATATGGTCTAGATGAATTATGAATCTTACCTATTTTTCAAACTCTTCAATAACTTTAGACTTCTGACATCTACCTAAAAAAAACCTCATCTGAAATTTTATAATTAAACAGAGAGGCAATACATCTCTATATGGTTTCATGTAAAAATATACTGCAATGTTAGAAGTGTTTATACTTTTCAAATATATGAACTATTAACTATTACCTCATGTAGTTCAATCTCCCCTAATCAAGCCAGAACACTTAAAAAGTAATACCTAAACCTTTTCTAGCAGTTATTTTTATGGTATCTTATTTTAAAGCACCTTAAAAGAAGGTCACAGTCTATTGATGCTGAGTTTGCTCAACCTGCTTTGCACTGGACTGTTAAAAACTGCAAATAGAAACTAAAAATGCAGTGGGATTAGGAAAAAGCAATAAACTTAGATAGTTGTTTGTCAAAATTATGGCTCCCTAGTTCCAGAGTGCAGGATACTCATGGCCTTTAAAAAGGCATTGTGGAACAGAAGAAGTGCAAGTGAGGTTGGCAGGACTTGGGGGCTGCTTTGCAAACCATGTTTGAGAGAAACCAGACGCATCTGGGACTCGTGGCACAGCTCCCAAAAACCAGAGAGCCACCACAGGAAAATCCATCCCAGATGTCAGACACCATTCCTGGGCCACACAACTGGCTGCTCACAGGAAGGCAGGAGTAAATAAATCTTTTAAGTGTAGCAGAGTGAGAGGGAGAAAAGCTTTACACAAATAAGCAGACAGCCACGTCTCCTCTGCCTAAATTTTCATTAAGGATAATGTTTTGATCCATGTCACACCAAAGCCTCTGTGAAAGCAAACTTGCTACTTTTCCACAAAAACTGCTTAACTGTTTAAGAGAGGCACTTTTTTTGAGTGAAATATTTAAGTGTGCAGTGCTCAGGGTGAGCTCTCAGAGTTGCAAATCCTCAGGGAAGAGCTGGGCCATGAATCTTTTCTGCTCTAATCCCGTTAGTGAACGAAGAGGGGATGACGACAAACACAGCAACCTTAATATTTCATGTCCTGCTTTTCCTTTGGCTTTCAGCAGCATGAGAGTGAACTGCTGATTAATGAGACACCAGCACTGCTTTGCCTCCATCCATCCCAGCATGGATATGTTTTGAAGACAACTGACAGCCTGAGATGGACAGTTATGTGTCAATCGACACTACACCACTGAAAATACAGCAGGAGAATGTGCTGGAAATTGTGGAAATCTACACAGTTGTCCATAATTTCTTGGCAGCTATAAATCAGGTAATAGCAACGTCAGGATTTTTCCAATTATTTTCACTTTCAACATGAAGAGATGAACATGGACTAAAATACCAGACTTAAATGCATTTAAGAATACATAAGTTTGTATTTAGCTCTTACATTTCAGTAACCCAAATTATATTTGTAATTTCTTTGGGCAAATGAGATATATTTCATAATAGGATGATTTCTGTTGGACAGCAAACTTTGCTTCTTTTTATATGTATAGAAAAGCTATATGTAAAATGAACTAGGCTGAGGCTACACACAGGAATAATCTCCAGAAGCGTCGTTATCCTATTGAGCATTTCATAAGCAGGTCAGAACAGGGATGGAAAGAAAGAAGGAACAAGAGAAAAGAGCTGGATAACATAAATTTTGTAAAAACTTTCTTCAATAAGAATGGCTCATGATACCTCATAACTTGTGCTCTGAGCAAGTCCCCATATTCACTCCTTAAGATCTGTTAAAAAACTGTCTAAGTAAGGGCTTTTAGTGAAAGCAGGATGTATCAATATTCAGCATCAGTGTGTATTCATCCTCAGTGAGTAGTTACTGCACAAGAGAGAGCTGACAGCTTAAAGAGAACACTTTCAATAGTTTCATTTTTCCCCGAAGCCCTAAATAGATCACACAGCAAAATCCTGAACTGACACCTCAGAGGTGCTACAGAGACCATTTTTTCCTTTTTATTTCTGACATTAATATTTTTAATACAACATTAAACTAAGAAAATATTGAGTAGAGAATTTCAAAAGCATCAAATATCTTAAGAAGACAAGTCTCTAACTTCTAATGCATCCTACTGTTAATTTGATACTAAAGTGGCAAGAAGCTGAAAAAAAAACCAAACCAAGCCTTTGCAAAGCTTTGCATCTGAAATATTATTCCACAGAGTTTGCAGCAGTCAGGCAAAACACATTTGACTTTATTTGCATCTTCAAGCATGAAAGATTATGTGAAACTGATACTGAAGATGCAAGAATGATACCTTGAGAATGTATAAGCAAGAATGGAAGTGATCAAGTAAAAGGTATCTTTAACAGGAACACGAACAGCAGGTCTCAAAGGATGGGCAGGTATTGTTCTCTTTTGTATTTCTTTCTTAGTGAGTATAAATATTATATAAATGTATATACATGTGTATTTCTCAAGACCCAGTTCCACCTTTCTGTCTCCATACAATCCATGGCACTGACCTCTCACAAGCATTCCCGTGTCTTTGTTGTTTTGTTTCCAGCAACACCGTGTAATTCACTCACTTGCTGAAGCTCTGCTGGACACCACAGGGTACAAAATAATACAGAATTATTATCTGCAGGAGAAGAGAAGATTGTCTGGCTCTGGCAATACTGCTATGAACAGCATAATCGGCTCTGCCCTTTCAAAAGTTAGATCAGCTCCCTGATTGATTGCCCTCCCTCCCTTTTTGTGGTCTTTTAAGAGTTCAAGAATTGGCCAGAAAATCAATATAACTCATGTAGAAGCCCCTCCAAAAGGAGAAAAAAGAAATGTGGTTTTAGTTTGGGAAACTATTCACCAGTATCTTCTGGGTGCACCTTTGAAGTACCAGACAAAATGCAGGAAGTTTTGTTGAAAACATACTCATTAAATTTTTTGGGCTAGAAAGGAAAGAAATAAGGTCATGTTCTGCAAATATCCTGTAAAAAGAGGAAAGAAAAAGCCACTCAAGTGCTCTGACACTGAGCTGTGACATGTTTCAATCATTTACAGGAAGCCCTCAGCAAAGAATGCAAACAGGAAAGTTCTTCCTCATGAATAAGCTTGCCTTTCAGCCAAAAAAGATCCCCATCTGCCCCCTGTAAATTCTGCAAACGAAAAGGAATTTTTTTTCTTAACTCCTTGAAAGTCAAACCACTCTCACTATATATAAATCTCTACACAGAGTATTTCCTTCCAAGCATTCATAATCAGCTACCTTGCTTGGCTATGATAAAATTAATTGGATGCATATTGTAGATTCCTCAGTGCTACAGAACTTGTTTAGAAAGTTTACTCATCCCTGATCCACAAAAGTAGCTGGCGTATTTCAGTTTTTGGCACAGGAATTTGCAAAGTTACAAATCAGAATCAGAAATCCCAAGCAAGAACCATCTACATAGTATGGAACCTGAGGACTCTGCAGCCAAGAGATTTTATTCAGAAGTTCTGGAGCGGAAATAAAAGATGACAAAGATGAAGCAAACAACAAAGGATTTCAATAGCAAATGTAGCTGGGCTAGGTATGCAGCATGAGCTTTCCAGGAAGGAATTTATTTACAAGATATTTATTTACCAGGAACTCACACCTTTACTGAATCACAGAGATGCTGGACTGGATGACCATTTATTTATCTAAGTGATGACTACATTTCCTTGGCTTTAGTTATAAAATGTAACAAGACATAAGATATATTACCAAAATTCCACCCCATAAGAAAGATTTCTACTATCTGAGTCTCTCTGTGTTTGAATGATGGAAGTGAAATGTGAATGATGTGCAGTGAGTGACAGAAATCATTGAGAATCTCCCAGGTTGCCTCATGAGGTACCTGCTGCTCTCCTGTTTTGCTGAAGAGGCACAGGGGGAACAACTCTTTAACTCCAACAAAAGCTTGGCACCATGTACCTAAAAGGCTGCATCATGAAAGATCTGCTTCCAGTGTAAAAACAGTGGGTAACAGTGTGATACAGGTGATGAACTGGAATCTGCACGTTCAGGAACAGCCAATATCTCAATCATCTTTGGTCATGTCATTGTATATATATTACCAACATATTTCTGTATCAGCAGTAATGAAAAGTGGTCATGACCTAAATATTCTATGCATTTTTCAAATAAAATGAAAAAATGTGTTCCTCCCTTCTCAGAGTGTGCAATCTAAATTCCTGTCATCATTGTTAGAGGGTTTTTTATGCCTTGATAGGTTATAAACTGTTACAGATTAATTTTAAGTTGGAAATGCATTGGAGAAGTCTAATATATCCAGCTCCTTCTAAATTGCTCTTTGTCAGATAGGATGGCTTTCCACTGCCTCCTCCCACACACTTTCCATCTCTCCTGAAAATTGCCTCATCTTCGAATCATTACCGTTGTAATTACAACAAGAGAAATCAGTAGTAGAAGGAAAAAAAATCTTTGACACAAAGAGCATTATCATGGGACAAAAATATCTTGCTATATCCAAAGATAACACAATGCCTCATTAATAATGTTTCTATTGATTATTGAGTCCATGATAAGGTAAAGAACTGAATCTTTACACTTTACTTGTGGTATTCCATCCTGATAGAAAATATAAACATGTCTAAAAGCTGGAAAGGTCATGCCAAATCACTCAGGGGGTGAAAGTTTTTAGTGAACAATTTTTTATTAAAACCAGAGGCAGAACATGCTCCACATAGTGCTCACCTTTAAAGGGAGAGAATTTAAAGTATTTCCCCCTACTGGGTGTAAGTTTGTTTGGATGTTTGAGTGGCTCAATATCCACACTGACAACCCATTGTTCTGCAAATACAGAACACATAGATTAGTCTCCCTGGTTGGATAAATTATCAATTCCACTTCCAGCAGTGGCATTGGATTCTTACAGGGAATGACAGTCCAGTTCTTAAGGTCAGCCATTATAAAACAGAGTCCTCAGAAGGAGTGCTGCCCTTTAAGCTCACTTAAGAGGAGACTGGAATAGAGTTCACAGACTTCAATGATTTCCTGGTGAGCCTGCTGCCCCAGGGCAGGATGAATTACCTCTGTTATTCCTGACACATGTTTGTCTAAAAACTGCATTGATGAGGAATTCACAACTTGCTTGGACAACCTCCTTCAGTTTTTCATTTACTGGTAACATGTTATTTCCTAACACAAATATCTTGTCCTGTAACTTAAAATTCTTCATCATCCCGGACACAGAGTCGATTTTTTTTTCCTGTACATTTTTATGCATCTGAAAATATTAGATTGTTTTCCACCATGTAGGGGACAGAATTCTAGTTTTTTCAAATCTTTCTCCTTTATTCAAGGCCCCGAAAACACAGAAGATAAGATACAGAGCTAATACAGATTTTTCCTAACCCCTTCTTTCCTAAGGAACTTGTCCTACAGTTTTGACAGTTTTAGTACAGGGGCCAAGGACTCAGTGGGGAAAAGGGGGTGACTGATCCCCAACTCTGGAGTGAAATTTCAGAAAGCAGTACCAAGGCCAGAACAGTGTGAGGTTTATGGCTGGACTCGATGATCTGAAAGGTCTTTTCTAAACTAAATGAACCTAAGCAGAGCCTGCAGAGATGGACTCATCACCTGTTTGTATTTTGGCAGGCAGGCAGGCAGGCAGGCAGGAGGAGGTTCAGCTTCAATGTCTGTACCAGGGGCAGAGGTCATTTGCATCAGAAAATAAAGAAAGGAACATAAAATATAAGAACTGTCTGGATCACAATCTGCAGGGGAGTATCCATCTTACCAAACAGCCCTGAGTACAACCTTTCCTCACTTTCTGTCTGAAAAGGAGAGCTTAACCTACATCTAATGGAGGACACGAGCAGACAAGAGTAAGGCTTGGGAATATGACAGGCAGCCACAAAGAAATCATCTATCCCCTTCTGGTCAGAGCTCACCTTAAAAGATCCATTTGCAGACATTTAAATTTTCCTTATAAATATTTAGGATTTAATCCTGCTTTCACTGGTCTCCCAGTGAGATTTTTACCAATAACTTAATAAGAGTCCATGCTGCAGGGATATGAATTACAGATGGAATTACACTTTTAAAATGGTATTTTTGACTGTTTCATAAGATCTCCATATATATCACACTGTCCTTGGAATACTATCTTGACAGTTTATATGCAGAACACCCTCTGAAAGTGTTTAAAAACAACAGTTTTGAACATCCAGATATTATTTTCAGTGGAAGTAACAGATCTGTTTTATAACAGCACGCTTTAACAACATTCAGATGACTCAAGGAAAAGCTAAATCCTCCATCTTAAATCTCTGTCATGAAATAAGTTCAAGATTAACAACTTCTATACCTTCCTTTCACTTTGTTATTAGTTTTCCAGTATTTTTTTTCTCATCTAGATTACCCTCTATTATTTAGTTATAACTTCCTCCATAATTGCAATCAATGAATAGTAATCACTTAATAAACATATCCTGACAGGTCTATTTTTGCTCTGGGAAAAGATTAATTTTCTTTATCACCACTCCAGTAAGCAATTTCTTTTCTTACCTGAAGTAGCAAAGTGAACTGAAGTTCTGCTCTGCTACAAGCAGCAGCTGAGCAAGACCAGACACCCACTCCTTTCATTTTTGTATTATTTGGATACAGATTTATCAAAATCTGTGTAACTTGGAACACACACCCATTTTTATTTGCATCGATTCTTACACATAATTCTATTGCACACAGGCAAAAGCTGCTTTGCACAAACACTGTGCTAACACTGAGCTCACACTGCTCTTCTGGGAGGATTTTCTGAGTGCTTTTCTTAAACCAGGGAATTCAGAGAGAAAAAAAATGCAGTTCTATTAAAACTTTTGAGCTTAGATACTTGACAATGAAATGACAAGGAGTGTGCATTCTATCAAGCATCTATTAAAGCCTGATTTGGTATTGAACAGAATAAAATATCCTGAATGAACTTGGATGCCTGCAGGTTGCTATGATTTCTTTTTCACTGCCATGTAAATAAAGCACAAAGAAACTGGTAAAGAAACACAAACAAAAGAAAATGGTTTGTATATAGAGATCTTTTCTTCCTCACAGATCAATTTTTTCTAAGTGGACTTGGCCTAACGTCACTGGAATCAAAGCAACTTTTTCTGCTGACTTAATTTCAGACTAGGTGTAGCAAAAATGGAAATTCAGAGTAAATAACCTCTTCTACAGGATTTGCATTTCTGCCTTCAGACTCTGCAGTTTGTCAGGTACCTTCCAGAAAGCACTAATTTGTGGCATCTTTTTAGNGCTACAGGATTTGCATTTTCTGCCTTCAGACTGTGCAGTTTGTCACTAATTTGTGGCATCTTTTTAGGTGGACACTCCTCAGTAATTCTGACATTAAATGGTGTGTCAAACTTTCAGCTGAAAATGAAACCATAAAGGCAGTACTCTAAATGACAATGAGCTTCTGTAAAATTTAAGAGCACTTTAGTTCTTCACACCAACGTTTAAAACATCTTGAGCAACTCATCGTTGTACCAAGGAATGAATTCACTCTAAGCACAAATTTTCCAGTGGTAACTTCTTGCATTTTTCATACCAATCCTGACAAAAATCACTTTTACCATCCTCATCCTCTGAACTCTGTGTTTCAGCCCCATGTACCATGAACCAGTGGGGTCACACTGATTTGTCCCTCTGAATTCAATCCCATTCCCGGCATCAGCCTTTGTGCTTTTGTAAATGGCCTCAGGATATGACCATGTGAAAATTCTTCCTAATACAGGCCTGTCACAAGATGATCTGTCTGCATGCAACAGACAACTTCTGACTGCACAAATTTCATCCATGATAACTAGAAGGGCACCCCTCAATGTTTTGCACCAGTCTCATCTTTGCCACAGGCAGGACCACGTTAAGTTCCAAGGAAATTTTCCTAATATGTACCAAATAAAAAAAGCTTATGCATATTTTAATCACTTTAGAAGTATCACCCTTCCTCTGGAAAGAATTGATTTTATACATCAATAATAAGGAAGATATCTAGTTCAAAGCTCTGAAAATTAGACCTAAAATCTCACTTCAGAGTTCACTAGTTCAGCTTGCAATTTTCAGCATACTTTTGAGATCTTGGTAAAAGGCATCTTTTTGTCTGCACAGTAATGAAGACTTTACATACACTAATTACTTCTAAACATCGGCACATTACTAAGAGATTATAAAGCAAAACAAATTCTGTGTGGAGCATCAACTTCTGAAATAAGCAATTATTACAGAATTTAATGAAAAAATTATATACCAGGCATTTTGTAAAGATCTGGGAAGAACTTTGAAAACAAAATGCCTGGATTGATCTAGCAGAGATATGTTGATATGATGGAAGTCTGAAAGCAATTATGAAAAAAACACTCTGCATCTGTGCTGGTCACAAAGTGTTCAGTCATAAAAGCTTTGATTTAAATCATATTAGCACAGTGTGGTAGAAGCATGCAGCACCACAACATCAAAGGAGATGCCCTGAAAATGTGTATCAATTTTTCTTTTTTTTTCTAATCTCTCCAATAAGAGTATACTTTTAGTTTCCAACTCATGTGTGTATTGGAAATGGTTTGTATATCCAGAGAGAAATCAGAGGGGAATGAAAAAGAAACACAGCTTGAGGGATGCAAGAATCTCACCATACGTTTAAGTAAAGAAATAACAATTCACTTGTAATAGGACTGTCCCATTAGGGTCCCTGATTGCCACGAAAATTCAAGTGACCTACTCTTTTCTTTGTTAAATTCACCACCTTGAGATAATGAAAACAACATGATTTTGGATTTGAACTCTCCAGATTTCTTCTAAGGTATACTTCGCAGTTCTCCAAAAATCCTCTGGAGAAAAGCATTCTTTCTGAACCTCACAGTAGATGGGATACTCTTATTGCAGATAAATCTGCTCAGACTTCCCAGAGGGGATGTGATCACTGAGAATTTTCCATTTTTGATTATAGCTCAGGGAAAATAAGTTTTCTCCTTTGTTTTGAGAAACTTTTCAAAAGAATCCAAATAGGCTGCCTGACTGCTTGTAGAGACAAAATAAAGAACTTCACATAGGAACAAATAATCCCTCTTCAGAGTAAATTTTCAAGCACGGTAGTTGAGAGGATAGAACATCATTGCTTTTTGTAAGGACGACCTTTTTGAACTTCCCAGGCTGACAGAGCCCAGCTGAGACTGTGATGCTGATGCTGCAGTGAGCAGCAGGCTCTTAGGGAAGGGGCTCACAGCAGCCCACGGGCCCTCCCATGCTGGCATTGTCCCAAACATCACTCCCACTGTCCCAGCACAGCACGGGACAATGCCAGGAGCTGTTCCTGTACCACCAGGAGCACACGTTCCCCCGGCACTCCACCCCTGCTCTGGGTGGTGCTGCTGGGGTGTGCCTCAGATGGGATGGACAACAGCAGGACAGCACTGATACATCAGACCAGGAAATCCAAACAGAGGCCATTCACACAAAGGAATGCTTAGTTATGTTTGAAAATCATTTAGGCTTGGATGATACTGAGATATCATCCATGGTACCATTTGTTGTATTTGTTGATATCACACGTGGTACCATTTGTTACATCTTTACTTACTAATGTGGAAGTTGTTGTTTTGGGGTTTGTTTGTTTTTTTTCTCTCTACAAACCAGTTTGTTACTAATCTGAAATTATTCCAAGAGCCAATCTGCATCTCTCCCAACACATTTTGAGTCAGGGATAACATCTGAGAGCGCTTGGGTCCTTAAGGGAACAGCCCATTACAGCCCACGACAGTAACTATGTCTCTACGATTTATGAGAAGAAAGCAATATGTGCCTGTTTCGGTGCCTGTCGTTTGCCTACCAATGGTGCAGTGCTCCCCATTCCAGCCCTCTCTGCATTCACACTTCCCATCTTTACAAGTCCCGTGCTCCGTGCAGCGGGGGTGGCACACGCGCTGGTCACAGCCCGCTCCTGTCCAGCCCTCCTCGCAGCGGCACGCCCCGCCGATGCACACGCCGTGGGTGCCGCAGTCCACCGAGCACACTTCTAGGAGAGAGAACAGCAGTCACAGCCAGCCTCAGGGCTAAGGGAGCACGGCAGCAATGCTGCTGCTCAAAACTACGGCCTCTCAAAAGCTGGCCTGCTCACATTCTCAGGAAAACTGGTATTTAAGTAGTTTTGATGGTTTAAGATTTTAGCCTTTCTGTTTTTCAAATCCTGTGCTGCATTTGTGCATAACTCTCAACTCCACATAAACTGTTGGCTACTGTCTGCACAGTTTGGTCAGGGAAAACAATCCTTCTAGGCCTGAAACTGAAGAACACCCTATTGCCTCAGGCCCCAAAAAGTATGAACAAACGAGAATTGGGGCAGAGCAGACTGGGGGAATGTGACTTCATTACCTGAAGCTGTAATTGGAGGATTAACCCCTGATATGCAAATGAACCAAACTTAAACCTGTCTGAAAAACTCGTGCCCATCGTCCATCTTGGGTGTAGCCTCTGTGAGGCTCTAGCTGCCCAAGGTGTATCTATTGAAGGCCTTCAATAAATACCCACTATGTTCACTGAACTCTGTCTAGTCTCTGTTCTAGGAAGCCACTCCAAGGCATCAGTTTAAAGAAATCTGCCAATGTACATTGGACAGACCTGCATCCTCCACACAGATACAAACACATGTCACAGGTGCTGTCCCCAGCAGCAAAGAAGGGGAGCAGGTGGCTCTGCTTTACTCAAACCTGGACCTCGGGTGATTTTGACAGATATTGATTTGCTAAGAATTGAGACTGAAACTCACCTAAAACTCATTTGGCAGAGAATGGCAGCAATTCAGGGTCATTTAGAATGATGGGTAAAAGTCACTTTCCAAGGAGAGATTTTGGATTCCTATTACTGACATGGTCAGTTATCCAGTGTTACACTCCAAAAACTCTACTGCTCTCTGTCAGCTGAAATTGCAGATAAGCAGAAGGGTCTTTTGCCCCATGCATCACCAAAGAAAGTGGCAGCAAAACTCTCATTCATGAATCTTTCTGACTGCTTATCCATGAAGCAGAAAACACATCTTGATATTGATGCCATTGGTGGGGTATTCCAGCTGATTAATCTTAGGAAATAACTGAATCACTGTGAAAAATGTAAATATTGTTTTGAGAGACTTGGTTTTGACCGACAGTACTATCTCAAGGTTCAACTGACAGTGTAAAAGCAAAATTCCCTGTATTTTTTTCCCATAAATGATGGACATTTTCGTTTACAGTTGGGAACCAGAAGTACACTTATGTAACTTTTTCAGTCTAAAAGAGAACCAGTGTTAGAACAAAACACAAACTCCTAACCTGCACCCACCTCACCCTCAGCTGACAGCCCCAAATTTAAAATGTCACGAAAATATAGAGAGAGATCTATACACACTTCTCCCCAACAAAATTAACCAAGACCAAACTTGTAAAAAAGATAACTTTCCTAATTCTTACTGCATTTCAAACTTGCCATAGATATTGGCGTTTTAACAAAATAGCAACGTTATTGCAAAATCAGGGTGTTGGGTTACACTCTGTGTGTTACAGAAAAGCAGCCCTGCAAGGTCCAGAGCTGAGCCTCTTCCCCAGGCCCAGAGGTGAGCAGGAAGCACATCCAGGTCACCACGGATGGACATGGGAAAAGAGGATCATGGCTTTGTGGCCTTCTGCACCCATTGTGGGAGAGTATTTGACTTAGTGACCTTAGAGGGTATTGTTTATCTTTGCTGTTTATGTGATGGCACATCCTGGGTGTGGGATGGGATAAAGGGAATTTTCACTGAGTAGTAGAAGGCAGTAGCCATTGGACAGTGGCCATGGGGCAGTGGCCATTAGGCAGTGGCCATTGGGCAGTGGCCACAGGGCAGTGGCCATTGGGCAATGGCCATGGGGCAGTGGCCATAAGGCAGTAGCCATGGCAGTAGCCATCGGAGCAGTCTTAGCAAGTAGTCACAGAGTGATCTGTACCAGTCTTAGTCTCTGTATAATAAAGAACTCTGCACAACATCACAGTCTCATCAGAGGAGTCCTTGACCCTGCCTTGATTACTCCATCAGGGAAACACCTTTTTCTTACCAACAGAGCAGTCGGGGCCCATCCAGTTGGGGTCACAGCTGCACAGCCCCGTGTCAGCCACGTAGGAGCCGTGCCCGCTGCACTGGTCAGGGCACTGGGCTCTGGGCAGCTCACAGTTCACTCCTCCCCAGCCTGGGCTGCACAGACACTCCCCGTTCACACACACCCCATGGTTGGAGCACGTCGGGTCCAAGCAATCCACTGCAGGAGAAAACAAAAATGAGGTAGAGAAGGGTGTTTGGAAAACGTGCTCTGAAAAGTTTGTACCACAGCAACAAATAAAGCAACTTGAGGTAGTTCTTCAAGTCATATTAATACCTGGTGTGAGAATGGGAAAGTGAAGTAATTTACATTTTACATTAAATAAATCAAGCAGTGTTTGACTGTGCAATGACAGTTTACTGCCGGAATGCTGTGGTGGAGAAGCAAGAACACTTAAAAATAGCACTTAAATATATATAGTCAGAGTTCCACACATAAACCTGAAGACATTTCTTCTGAAATACACTGAAGCTCCAATGACTCATGTACTGTATTTAAATTATGAAATAAGCTAATAATTTTCAGTTACAAAGGATTTTTTATTTGGAGTATCTTTATAAAATAGCTTTTATTACTATTGAAATGTTAGAGCACTGCGAGAACATTAGGACAGCCACTTCAAGTACACAGATGTCAAAATATCAGTGGCTTTCAGCTTCATTTAGACTCCTAAACATTCAGGCACTTCTGAAATGTTTGATCCATGGTCCATTAGAAGGTGAGCTGTGAAACTGAGAGCCCTGGTTACTTCAAACCATATTCCAAATCAGCAGTTTATTTCTCTTAAAGAAGTAAAACCAGATACAGATATGGATCTCAACCCAGAAACAACAAAGTGAAAATAGCTATGATGGAAAATGATGCAATGAAATTTCAGTTGCTATTTCAGTCCTATAAAGAATGTTACAAGATGTCTTTCAAAAAAACTTCATCAGTAACATTATGAGTTTCCAAATTTTTATCTTCTATCATGAATCTATATAATAATACTGTGCTTTACAGCCAATACCCACATGGAGGTTTTACCAGGTGCCTTTTGCTGTGGAATTGAAGGCCAAGGTCAAACTCATGTCTTAAATAACTTGAATTCATCTCATGACTGGTATATATTAGCTCACAACAGCAGGACCAAGAATGATTGACATTCTCTCTCGCCGCTCCAGGAAGATCTGAGTTTATAATGAAAGTGATTTATCTCTCATCTTTTCCAAATTGATCCTTCTAAATTAAGGCAGAGACATTTTCACTCTACGTGATGTGAACAATACTTGATCTTTCAAATCTCAACTTTTCTATAAACATAGAGCCATGTCAAACTATCTTATTTAGTTGCAGAACATTTAAACCAAGTATATAGATTAGATACAGGCAGAGGACTGAGACAGACACATTTAGGGATGCAATACTGTGAGTTATCAGAATACAGTAGGATAGAATTCAGAATACAGTAGTATAGGAATAAATTACTGTAAAATTTCTTACAAGATTTTCATTTTAATGATGACACTGGCTATAGTTTTGGGTTTGTTTTTTCTTTTTTTCTTTAAGATTTAAAGCTGAATTAATCAGACATGAAACTTTTATAACACAATTTCATATTTACAGGTAAACCAAGATTGGTTTGTGGTTCACCTCAAAGTTTATAAATTTGTAAACTTTTAAATTACACAGAGTGCTTGTCCTGTATTGTTACTCCTTCTTTGTGCTTAGCCAAATTATAACCTGTCTGAAGTTTACAATAAGTCTTTTATACAATTTCTGTTGAACCCAATGGACACAGAGCTGTGATAAAACAGTCTGATTGAATAATGAAGTAAAGTACACAAAAAGGTCAATTTACTTTTAGGATGAATGTTGCTTCTCCCCTACATTGGGACTATTGTGGGTTTTTTTTTAGAATATATATTTTAACAGAAAATGTAGAAGGGTAATACGTGTATAACATCATTACAGGACAGCTAACTTCAGGAGATAATGGTAAGTCATGATGTACTCTCCTTGTCAGGAATGTACCATCTTCCTTCTCAAATGAAAGTACTAATGAAAGGAATGTGGAGCATATGAAAAACACCACCTTCTGCTACATAAATTAACTGTCTTCCCTCTATCCTGAATTACAGTGCTCCTGAAGCTTTGATTTATTTCTACAGAATGAGCCTATCAATGCCCCTAAGCCCCCAATCTCCCTTGTTTTACAGGATAACACACTAAACACCTTTGTCCTTTGTTCTAGACAAATGTGCTTTACAGCTGTTTTGTTCTATCATCTGGGTAAGTAGTAGCTTTCAAAGTTGAAACTGAGGAGAGTTTTTACTCTGAGCTCCCATCTCGTTCTATTTTAATCCATGCTCAGAGTTATCACCTCGGGCCAGATCCTCGGCTGTGGAAATTAGCATAATGTGATTACCTGCAGTAGAACTGCACTGACTTGTGTTGCAGAGGTTCTGGCCCTGAGGTGTAGCAGGGTTTCCAATGGTGTTTAATCAGGATTTACAAATGGACCATCTTTGGTGTTTAAACAAAGGAGAACGCGCCTTAGCAAGAGCGTTAGGCTTGGAACTCACAGCCCCCTGGCAGCTCACATCATTAGAGCTCATTTAGCATTGGGCCCTCTGTAGATTTGACAAAAAAGGTACTGAAAGCAATTTATATCCTTAAGGACAAAAAAAGAGGTCAAGGAGTTTTCTGAACAATATGTACCGTGAAGTCCCCAAAGAGCCATGAATTACACTTATGAAGTTAAATGTCATTGAAAAATGACTCGACCAGGAAAGTGACAAGAAAACCACCCTTAACTTAACCTAATTTGGCAATTTCACTCGTGTCCCCCCCAAAACAGACTGAGTGAAGGCTGACAAATACCCCACTTCATCTTCTGTGCAAATTTGTTAATAGAAAAACAGTGTTTATGCTGCAAAAATTGTGCATCAAAAGTATTGATTTTGGTGTCACTTTCATTTCAGGTAAATTGTTTGAACAATATAACCGTGATGAATATTAGAAATAAAAAGCTATTGGGAAGAAAAAAAATTGCTGACCCACTTATTCTAATTCAATATCCTAGTTGGAAAATGGCAAATGAATCAACCTTTGCCATTCCTTTTGGAAGTTCAAATCAATAGAGGAGATTCCATATATTATATATAAATACAGAAATATTATTTCTATCATTCTACCATTAAAAGTACAAAATTTCAATTAATGCAAAAACTTTAACTAAGACTAGATGATTAATTAGAGAGACACCACTTCATAGTGTACCTCTTCTCCCGTAGCACTCGAATTAACGTAAGAAATATGTATAAAAGAAATGGAATTTTAGAGTGGAAACATGGTGGTTGATTTTTATTTATTTGCAAATTAATTTATTGACTTATTTATTGCCCAATCATATATGCAAAAGGTTACTTTAACCTTTCTTGTCATGTTATTGGCCCCTTCCAAGTTTGCAATCGATACCTCCCGCCTTTGTAACCCATTTATCTTTTTAAGAAAAACGTGTCCTTCCAAGCACAGTGTTGATTAAATAATGTATATCCCTTCCTCTCACATAGCAATTCACCTCCCAAAAAGCTCTGGTGACTGACAGTTTTGTTGTGTTCCCAGTTTTGGCTGGAGTTAACACAACATCTTTGCAAAAACGTCTGCACTGGCTTGTTCTGTAAACCTCTCTGGAGCTGCTGATGCCTTTGCTTCACCATCCCAAAAATTCACCTGAGGATAAGATGGATTAAGCACTACAGGAGCCTATTTCTCTTACAGAAATTTGGGGATCCAAGGTGTCTGGCCCAGACAGACCACAGCCATTCTAGAGAACTGAAAGCAGAGAGAATTCCATGCAAGGAGCTGGAAATTACAACCAAAGTGAGGGAGGAATGGCTTGCAAGGTAAAATTTCCAGAATTAAAGGAAACAAAGGTCCTTTTAGGCCATCTACCATGATCTCTCTAACAACACAAGCATTATGCTACAACAGAATACATAATGAAATGTATAAAACTCAATGAGACCAAGCAAACAATTGCAGTTAGTACCAGAAAGAGAGGATCTGCATTCCTGGGGAATTGACTGAGTGTTGTAGAGCATGTTAAACACAGTCTTTTCCATCCTTGATTTTGATGAGAGTGATAGTTAAAGCAAGGCATTTCAGATAATTGTTGAGCATCTCCTAGATCATACACCCAGGGTGAACTGAGAACTATCAATTCTAAGGAGAAAAAAAGAACATTACAGCATTTTCTGGATATAGTTTAAAATATAATCCATTAACAGCAACGGAAAAACTCTTGGCTTCAACCAAATTCTGGAGAAAAGTTCTAATAACCAGTGTTGAGAAGATTTAGTAGAAGGAGTTGACAGGAATGAACTGAACAAACAATTGCAGTCCCACCAGTGAGGATCCTTGGTTTGTTTTTTTTCCTTTTACCACAAGTTCACTCAGAGTAATGCAAGATGTTGTCCTAAAGGGGATGACTGTGGTCCTGAGAATAAAACCCTTAGTGGTTTGTTTATCCACAGTTTTCTTCCCTTTGTTTTCTGATGGCAGGGACAGCTGTTTACTATAGGGTAAGATAAAAATTGACACACACAGTATCAATACAGCTCTTGCAACCCATCCAGAATAATCCAGGGAGACTCCTCAGTCCTCACAGCATGACATCCCAGCTCTATCACTTCAGTACTCAAGCTGCTTCCCTGTTTGGAGGATTAATAAACTCTGGAGCACACTAATATATTTTAAAAAGGAAGGCAGTCCAATTTACATCGTGCATTCTAACAGAAAACTCTGTGAATACAACCAGTATTGAGTTTAATTTATGACCACATTTTGCATGGTTATTTTTTAAAGTTTGCTCATTCTACATACTCAAGGAATTGGACGCTTTCAACCTGAAAAGCTTTCCTGCATTTAAAGGACAGTTATTGCTTGTGTGGGCCATCTACCTTTCCTTAATTCCATATGATTGCATCCAACAGGAGTAATTTGCCCCACATTAAGTCTGTAAGTAACATGGATATCTAAGTCTTTCAAATATTTTTCATCAGTTTCTGTCTTAATAGTGATTGATGTGTGCTTTGTGTGAGGTTGAAGCTGTACAATTTTGTCTATGCCTGCTCCTTTTTCCTCTGCCTTTCACATCTAAATTGTTCAGTAAACATAATCCATGAGAAACGATTTTTCTTCACTCTTCAACAAAGGAATTATTCAGGTTTCCTTGTGGCAGACACCCTTAATACTGCAAAGCAACATATACAGAAGGCCTGAAGTTTTGTCTGAACTCTGGTAGATCAGCAAAATTGTGATTTTTACCCTCTTTCGCAATAATCTGCTACAGCAGTTTTATGCTTAGATCTTTATTCTCTTCTTTCCTTTTTTTCCTACCCATTAAATAACTCCCAAGCCCAGAAAACAAACTAACAACACAGAAAATAAATATCTTACCTTCCTCACAGTTTTCTCCTTTATAGCCCACAGAACAGACACAGTTCCCTTCGATGCAGGAACCATGACCTCCACAGGAGGGGTCAATGCACTGGCTGATGGGCACATCACACTCGGGACCTTTCCAGCCACTGTAGCACAAGCAGGTGCCTTTGGAGTACTGACCATTGCCACTGCACAGAACCGGGCAGGCAGCTGGAAAAGGGAAGGGAAGAAAAACAGCACACAGGGTCATGCATGCAGTCGTGTAAAAGTGCACTAAAAATCCACCACCAAACACTCATACATATACTCAACTATGTTCATCTACTGGAAAAAAAAAATCTGAGATAATTCACAGTGGTTCAGTTCTTCATTTCCCAAAGAATGATTTGATTGGTATTTAAAAAAGCACATATGTGTTGGGCATTCTGAGAACACAGCTCCTATTCTTTAGAGAATACTGATAATGTTTGGGATAGCTAATAAGGTAATGTAAACAGTTTTGAGTCGGACTTTACTCTGCTTTGTTTCTCTATGTAACATCCGATTTTCACAGGTAGAACACAAAACATTCAGTCCCCACAACAGCTTATTACATGGCATCTTTCTTCTACTATAACACTTCTTTGATGTAATGTCCCCAAACTTTTCTAGACCCTTTGGTTTTCAGTATAAGAACCTTGAACACAAGAATAACATAAGCTTTCAGCTACTACAAATGCACCTTGCCACCACTGTCCCTGCTGAACCTTGTTTCCCTGAATCCCAGTGACAGCTTTTACCCTGTGTGTATTGGCAGGAAAGCAGCATTACACCCTTACCCCTCACTACTGTATTATTAAGGGGGTAAGACATTCTGAGCAAATATTCATTTATGCAAATGAAGTGAAGCCTATGAATAAAAAAAGTCGCCAGTAGGTCTTGGGTGCCAGGAATCAGATGTTGTACATATACAGAGCAATGGAAAGAAACAAGTGGTTGATTAAAAACCCAGGTGCATATAAATGTTTCACTAAGTCATATTCACTCCTGTGTGCTCATGTCTCCCATGGGAACATGGCAATCAGTGAACTTCTGGGCTTGTCAAAGACTGGAAGTGTGGACACTGGCCAGAGAAATGGAAAAAATAACAGAGAAATAACAGCAAATGGGAGTAATGAAGTGACTCTTTGAGAAAAGCTTGGAGCACTTTTGTGCTCTTCCCTCTGATGCAGTTTGATAAAGACAGAAAAGCATTTCCCTGTCTTTTCCTTCTTCAAAGTAATTAGAAAAGAACACCGGGTTTTACAGTGCCAAAAATATACTCAAAAGCTACTATTAATCATTAAAAGGTCCTAATGTCTTCTTGGCTTCTATTATCCCTTTAACCTGAATGATCAAGAAGAACCCAAGTAATTGATTTCCTACAAAGAAATGTGCAATGGTCCAGTTATCCAACTTCTCCATTGTTCAGTCCTGCAATCCCTATTAATCTTAGCTGTCCCATTGATCTGCTGCAAAAACACATTTCAGGATAGATTTTTTAATGAATTTTCTTATTTGGTAAGGGAAAAAATTGATCAGAAAAAGTAAAATTCAGATTTCTAACCTGAAATGTTAGCTAAAATTTAGAGTGCTGAGAATTATTTCAATGAGGACTACAGATTCATGGGCCGCATGTCATATAATATGTATAATATTTTTTGGCCTATTTTTCTTCTACAGTAGAACAATATCAAAGTCAGTATGCTGAAGTTTGGGGTTTGCTACTGCTTCTATGTCTTAGATCCATATTGTCCATCCTTTGGTAGCAAGAGGACTTCATTCTATTGCATTCCTGGCATTCTCTCTTACTATGAGTTTTGTCCAGTTGCTTTCTTATGCACTGGAAAAATGAACACAAATTTGAATAAAATTTAATTTCCATCAGCAACATTTTCATTTCAGATGTCATGTATGTTCACAAGTGCTTTACTGAGTTCAGTGAAAAAGTTTATGCTAAATGTCTACTGGCTTTGCTTTCAGCAGTTTCAGAACTAAGTTTACTGAGCCAGCTGTATGGAAACAGCACAGAAATTCCCCCCACACTGCACCCCAGGACAGCCTATCTTAAATCTTTTTGCACCTCAGCATCAAACACCTTTCCAGGATGTCCCACACGCTGAACTAACAGCAGTTTGAATGTTGTGTGACTGTCCCTTCTGCCTGCATGTTCCACTGAGGAGCCTGGCTCAGCTCCCAGCACGGCCTTTCCCTGCCCAGGTGTGCAGCTACTGCTCCTGCACGTCCCCAGGTGAGCCAGGGAGAAAGGGATCAACCTGGCACCACTTCCAGCTCTTGGCTATGAAGACCTGGGGCACAATTCCTTTGTCCATAACTCTCCATTTCACTGCAATTTAATGGCTTGTTTTGGGCTGATACTGGTACATTTTCTCAAATCAGTGTAAGAAAGGCAGTCATTTCTCTCCTGCTCTCTTTATTTGCCACAGCGTTGAACACTGTTGGGCAAGTGATCAGAAGGCAGCCTGCCCTGAAGACCTGCAGAAACCATGAGTGGCAAGTTTCTTGGTGTCATCTTGCACAGCCTGAAACATTGTACAGACCCTGGCCCTTTACTTGGAACTCACTTCAACACAAAAATCTCTCCCTCTAGGACAAGGCACCTCTCAGCTCCTGTGTGTGGTGGTTAAGCCTGCAGTCCCTTTGGTCCAGTTCACCACAGAAGGAAGGAACAGTGCTGGATACAAATTCTCTGCATGGTTCCATGCCACTGTAGAGACTCAGAGTTGTCATTACTGATGCTTTCTCAGTGTGGATTCCCCAACTGCACTGGGACACACTTGCTTCTGCCCACGCAACTCCTCACCAGTCTGACAAAACTGCATGGAAAGAACCAGTCCCAGGAAGGCTAAATGAATCCATGGGCATTAGACAGTTTCTCTGGACAAACCACATTTGTTCAAGTAGTTACAAAGACAAAAACTTAAAGCTGACTCACAAGCTGGATACAAGTCAGGAACAGCCCTTGATCAACATGTTTTTACTAATCAACTCAGCTCCTGAAAGGATTTCTGTTCTGCAAACCTCTCCTCTGGAGTGAAAACTCAAATAAAGACAATAATTCTATTTAAACAGCACATTCCCTTGAAGGAGGGAATGAGCAGAAATAAAGCATTATTAAAATAAATAAAAAGAGAAAAGAAAAACAACAAAAAATCCCAAGCCACTTAACTGTGACCACTCTAGACCAAGCTAGAGTGGTCTGGACCTGTCATTCTGTGCCAGACACCTGCTGCAGGAACTCCTCTGCTTGCTCTGCCTCTAAGTCTCATTGAGCAATGGGTAATTGCAGCCCAGCTAAAGGTGATGTGTATCTGCTATTTGGAACTTATCTATGGGTAAGCCATTCTCAGCTCCTGCTTTTGACCTGGATTTGCAGAGTTCAGCTTCTGGGATACCAGAGTCTGGCATGGCAGAAGAAAAGTTACTGGATGGTGCTGGGTCTTGGGCTAAAGAGCTCCTGCAGCAGTTTTTTAGTGCTCCAGGGCTCTGCTATGGTGCTTCAGGAATTTAAGAAAAGCTGAAAGGCATGTCACAGCTTTTCATTCCTCTCTTCATGTTTCTCTGAGGTCAGAGGTCTTGCAGTGGATCACGAATCTATTCAGTCCTTGTGAAGCCTGTCTGTAAGCTGAACAACAATCTGCCTTCAGGGGATTGCCAGGGTGGTGACAATGCCAGTGACACCAGAACTGACTTTGGATAAACAAGAGAATCTGCCACTTAACCTTAGGGATGAAATGGATACAGTTAAGATTAAGACACTTGCAATTTAAAGCCACAGTTTAATCTGCAACCCTCTGCTGGAGATATTCTACAGATTATGTAACAGGAATATCACTTTGAGAATAAGAAAAATGACAGAGATACTGCGACAGATTTCAGCATTACCAAGACTGCCATGTCACTAAGATTGCAGGAGAAACATGTAAGCAAGAATGCAAGAAGGTCTAGGTTATTATAAGAAGCTGGCTTGTCACTGCTGCAATAAGCAGTTCTTCATGACTGTTTTTACTATGGCTTTATAGTCTGTCCTGCGTGAGGAAGAGAGAGAATCGAGCTGCTTTCCTACAGAGAACAGGAGCAGGTAGCCTAAAAAGAGTTCTGCTATGCCTATTTGCTAGATCATATTTCTGCAGGATGAGACCCAAACCAGCCCACCCTCATTTTACATCCTGGCAGCTTCAGCTGATGGGCAAACTCAAGAATCTTCTGGAGCTCTTGTTATCTAGGCCTGCTTGTGTTTCCCCATGTGGAGTGGACAGGCCCTGGTCCAGGACAGAACTGACTGCTTAAAGTCTGTTGAAGCAATGTGGAGGAAGGAGGTTTATGCAATGGAAGAACCAAGTTCCATCTCATTTCTGTGGAGACTGATTGCACTTCTCACACCAGCACTGGCAAAAAGTGGACAGAGATCTTCAGGAGTAGTTATAGCAGCACTCAAGCAACTTAGACCCAAGGGTGTATGTCCTGAGTGAAGTCTGGATAAGAACAATAGCTGTTAACCCTAAACTTTCTTTGGTTATGGGCTTATGCCCTTTACTGGTACCTGAACAAAATCAGACAGAATTTTCAACATGGGGTGAACAGACAATACAGACCTCTGAGTCCAGTGGGCTGCACATATTTGAGAACATCATTTGAGCAGCAAAGACAAGCCAAACATCCCTCTAAAAGTTGTCTCTAAAGGTTACTTTGGAGAAATGTTCATACTCACTGATGCATGAGGAAAGGTGCTTTGCTAACAGCCTGTTACACGCGGATGAGGAGAGGAGGTGACAAGGGATAATGCCCAAAGGGTCTGGCACCAAAAGCCACCCTTTTGTCCAGTGACAACCCACGGGTGTCCCAGCTGCAGTCCTTGTACACTCTCCTTGCACCTCCCCTCCACACACACATACTCACCAGAGCAGTTCTTCTAGAGCATGGCAAGGAACCAGCAAAGCATATCTGAGGAGACAAACTCCTGGAGGCTGCTGAAGAACTTGGATTAGTTACACAGCTGCTGGGGTGAGAGGCCTTCCCCTGCTACTTGAAGCTCCAAGAGGATGTGAAGGCAGAGTTCTGACTTGATTTCTCTTGCTGTAGAGCAAACATTACCCTGGTGCAGAGAGACTCCTGTACCACTGGGATCTAGGCTGTCAGTTCTCTACTGCAGACTTTTTTCAGTTCCTCCTCGTAAAATAGACAAATTGGCATATTTGTCTTCAAAGTTATTTGAGTCTCTGGGCTCAAATATATGCAGATTGGAAGGGTTTTTAAATCTGCATCTACAATGCTTCCCTGTCCTGGACCAGGTCAAAAGCAATGCCCTTATATCACTCTTATTTTGCAAGCTGCTCAGCTTTACATTCAAATGTAAATTTTCAAACATGGCAGAGGAAGAATATAATTTTTGGCGCCATCTAATTTTTTGATGTGTACCACAGAAATTTGTGGTGAGATGCCCATGACAAAACTGCACCAAGGGATGGTGTTTGTGTAAAGGCCAGAATGGTTGCATCCATAATGCTTGCAAGCTCCAATCTTGCACATAAACCACATTCTTCTTACCACAAGCTGGTATGCAGAAAAGATGAGCTTGGCTGTTTGTTCAGCATGTAAATAGTATGGAAAACCAGGACTGAGTGTTCAAGTGTGAGCTTAAGACTGAACTAAGAGAGCACTTGGAAATCATCTACAGTGCCTGAGTACTGCTGACTGTTCCATCAAACAATTTTAACATGACTAATTGACAAGTTAAAACTCATGGAAGAACATTCTGTGATTGATCACAGAATTAGACAAATTCATGGAGTGAAAATCTGCAAAGGCTACTGAACACAAAGAAGTTTCATGTATTGTAGGAAGTCCTAGCACACTTTATCTCTGGAACTGGAAGAATTGAATGGAGAAGCAACAAAGACAAAATTTTTACTCTCCCTCAGCTATCTGCTGTATGCCATCATCATAGTTGAAATCCTTGGTGAAACAGAATTTTGGTTTCAGCCTTTTCAGTTTTACTTCCGTCTAAACAAACACATTCAGAAAAAACCCCAAAACATTCTGAAGAGATGCTATTTATACTCCTGTGTAAGATATGTTCAGCCCTTGTTGAACTGTACAGAATTTTGCCATTATTTTTATCTGTATGTTCTCCTGTTTAGGAGAAGGAAGTGAATTTCAGTCAGAAAAATTCACTGACCTGCCTGGGCAGTTTTGCTATGCTCTTTGGACATGGAGTTGCACAAATTCCTAGTTATATAAAGGAGTGAAATCCACACTTGCATAACGAAACTAAAGCTGTTCTTTTTTTTCACTGACCACCAGGAATTGAACTGAAGACAGATGTAGGTCAAACTTCTTAGCATTGAGCCCTAGCAGTGACCCTTCTGGGTGCAGTTCCTCTAGGGGATAATTAATTCAGACTCCATAATACCTCACACTTGGACTTCCTTTTAGCAGAGATTAAGCTGCTGCTGCTGAGAGATTATGCACGACTTTGCCAATATATAAAGAAGATGGATTCCAGTTTTTGACAGCCTAATCTGAAGCCTATAAATGCACTCCAGGTCGGCTCCAAACTGGAGCAGAAATAGAGGAAAGATCCAAGACAAATGTTGTGTACAACCCCATTGTTCCTAACCTGATAGATGGGAGTAAAGTCAGACTGTACTGGCATTTTTCTCTTTTTGGTCTTTATGTTGGTGATGCATGTGCAGCATTTAGACTACACATGGTAATTTCTCTTCAATGGACAAATTAGATTAATAAGAAAGCAGGTGAAGATGTGTTTTTACTGATACTAAAGCTGAATCCTACAACTGTCTACCAAAGCCCTGAATCATTTTAGATTCACTGCAAAAGCACTGCAGTCAAGTTCCTTTTCTCCTAAAATGAAGTCATACTTGTTTATATATGAACAACCTTAATCTAAATGGTTTAAAATCCACAAAATCGCTATACCCAAAGGAATCAAAACCATTTGCATTTTAGAAAATCAGCCCAGTTATTAAAAAAATTAATTGCTGTCAACTTGGTTCAAAATATTGACTCTAGACTCTATATTAATATTATAAACAAAAAAGTACTGAGACATCCTTTGTTTTATTATACATCCCTTATTACACCAAATATTTGCCCCTAATTATCATATCCCTTGTTATACCAAACATTTGCCCACAAGATATTTCTAAAAATCAGAAGAAATATAAATCTACTTTGTTGTAGTCTGAAAATACAATGGTTTTGTTTGACAACACTTCCCTTCATATTTTCTGTTTAAACCTGTTTTAATCAGTTGGCTGCACATTTCACTACTTGTCTACAAACCTATTAGGTTTTACTGAAGTTCATTTGTGGATATGAAAATCTGACATGATTTCCAAGACCACTTAGTGGTTTATGTTGTTTCTCTTTTAGTAGTTTACAATATTCTTATACTACTTTCCTTGTGACAAGCTGCTCCAACCCTAGCAAAATCAGGCCCAAGAAAATCATTCTGGAATGGGAGATTGAATGAATCCAAGACTGTTTCTCTCACCTGCTCTTTGTGCCTCACAAACCTGCTACTTGCATGGTCAGGAAGAATGATCACTAAATCCACTAACTCCCATCAGGCTGGAATGCTCTTAACAGTGACAATTAGAAAGATCTACAACACCTTTTAGGTTGCACTAAGAGCTCAAGCTCTTCTAAGCAGAAATAATCTCCTAGAAATTCACCCAGAAGCAGGAGAATGAACAACTGTGAAAACCTGTCACTCACATGAGGTGGTTTAGTAGTTACTTCATGAAACTGTTTGCTTTGACTACAGAACACAGAACTAATGTCCATGGTTTAACACCAGTGCTGCTCTGCCCTGGCAGGCATCTGGCCAGCATTGGGAGGGAAAGTCTCTCACAGCAGCCAAGCTCTGCTCTCCCTACTTCAGCACCCCAAGCCCAGCCTTACCAAGCTCCCAAGCTCTGCCAAACTGCACATTAGCAGGCGAGGTAGAAACCCACAGAAGAATTTCCAGAAGGACAAAAAACCCATCAGGTGTGTCAAATCTCTGACATTCAGAAACCATTTGGGGAAAGCAGCACACGCTGACTTAAGCACTAAAGTATGGATGCTTTAATTAATCTGGGGTGAATTTAATTGCTTTAGTTAAGTGGAAATCGGGTTAAAAATGATGCAGAGCATGCTGGGGTGTGTTAAAAACATGACATATGAGTTGGATGAATCGATAAATTAAAACTGCACAGATGTTTTAATTAAACCCAGGAAACTTAACGAAGATCACTAGAGACTTTTAAGCCTATGATTAATTCAATTCATTTAAAATACCTGTAGAGATATGGGGATGCCTCCACTTTGGGAGTTACAGAAGTTCTCAATCGATAAGTACTTAAGCTGTTCCACAGAAAAAATGGCATGATTTTTATAGAAGTGGCTGGACAGCATTAACTGCACAATTAATATTTACATTCCTCTGAACACTCAGCAAACTTTTGCTGTGGCCCAAATTTATCACAAAGGTAATATTTTTTCTCACGCCTTCAGTGTGGGCCTATCTGTCAAAAAGAAAACACTTGCTGTTCCCTCCTCCACCATTGTACAAAGTATCTATTTCCATTAGATAATTGCTCTGCTTAACAACTGTTACAAAAAATCTATGTAAGAAATACAAATGTGTCTTCCGATACCCCCACCAATTTCCAGAAATACAGCAATTTTTTAAAATGATCTCTTTGAGGTTGCTCACTGGGTGCAAGTAAATTTTGCTTGATTATTTAACCCCTTGATTATTTGCTTGATTATTTAACATTATAATGTTTTCAATAACAATAACAATGCCGTCCATAAGAATAGGGAAATCAAAACTAAGCCAATATCAAATACCTTGAAACTGTTTTAATGGTGGATTGAAAGAACTGAAGCCCCATTACTGCTTCTGTGAAGATGAGCTTAGACAACCTCACTAACCACCAACAAAGATCTTAGATAAAGACACTGGAGTGCTCTAGGGGAGAGAAAGAGACCACTGTGCTGTTTCACTGGAGAATTCACAGCTGCACATAAAAAAAGAATTTCAAGTGGCAGAAGACAAACTAAAAATTGGAGACAGAGACAAAAGAGGACATTTGAGTGCAGTGACACTTGATAAAACAGCTAGCTGTGCCAGGAGTCAAATGCCTTGAGGACTTTGTCCTGTCAGTACATTCTGGATTCAGCTCTTGGTCAGCCTGGTTGTTTCTTTCTCCACCATTGCAGAAGCTGTGCCACTGTCACTGTGACAGTGCTAAGGGGAGTCTGCAGTTCCCCACACAGCACAGGAACGTGATTTGCAGCCAGTCCAGCTCAGGTCCTGCCTCTCTGCTACATCATTAAAGAGCAGCACAGTTCAATCTCTTTTTCACATGCACCAATGCATTCAAGGAAATGGAAGTTCCCTTGCTCTGGTTCTCATTTACCACAGAAGAATGAGGCTGATCAGTTTGCCACTTATTTTATGCCTTTGAAAAGGAAGGAAAAAATCCCAAAGAAACCACATCAACTCTTTTTCTGTGAGTAGCACAGAATCAGAGCTGTGAAATTCCTGCTTTAGATATCAGCAGTGAAGTCGATACAAGACCATGCAGAGAACACAAGTTTTACTGCCTACCAACAGATGGAAACCAACAGATGTTGGAATCAGCTACTGTCATAGACAAGCATGTAGATCTTCATTCGTGTGTTTTGATAACTTCATCACTAGGAAAACTGCGGAGGAAGGGAAAACTAAACTATTTCAGAGGCTTCAGTTGCTATCTCAGTGGAGGGAGTCAGTGAGCAATCAGAAATGATGCTTCAAGCTCACAAAAAACAGCAGTAAAGACAAACATCAAATACCAGAAATTCCCTTCCAAACATATGTGTTGTGATCCACAACAGAGAAGCACTAACAGCACAAAGTCACTTCTGCTTCTAGAAGAAGGAACGAAAAAATGAAGTATTTCTTCAAATACTTTTGGTAAGTTTTACACCATCTCCAGTGAATGCTGTAAAAACTATTGCTTCTCTGGAAATGCCTTAGCTCTGGCTAAAGAGCAGTGCAGTAGATGCAGGACTGCACCCACAGGCTGCAGAGTTCAGGGTATTTAAAATGCAGGCTGGTTTGGTCTCATTTGGATTACTATTATTTGCCTTGTTAAATTCACCAGAAAAGTTAAATCATAACATGTTTAACTGCACAGTTCCACATCAGCTGCAGACATTTAAACATTTTTCTGTGTTTGAATTAGAGATTTTTTTGTTTATTTGAGAAAGGGAAGGAGGATGACAGTTAAATGAATTCAATCTCACTGAAATAGGGACTAAATATAGAAAAATAACTAAATTACAGGTTCAAATCCAGATATAGTGTAGGTGTGAAAAAAGTCATGCATGCTGAAATCTGAAGCTATGATTCAGGGCTGTTTCTGTTATTCAGGGATGGCAAATGTCTAAGGATGTCTTACAACAGCTGTATTTCCATAATGTGATTTACAATACTACTTAATCAGAGTTGCTTCAATGACATTTACTATCATCACAAGGACTCCAAGATGATCCCAACACAACTGCAAAGATGAACCCTTAGAACGTAATGAAATAAACAAACACCAGTACAATTCCAGGGAGACAAAGCGAAGTAAAACCAAAATGTAGATTGCAGCACAATTAGATAAGCTACCCAATTAAACACAAAAACAAATTACAAAGCATTCAGCACACTGAGCACAATTCAGCTCAGCAGAGCAGAGTTGGAGCAGAGAAATTCTTGGCCACCAATGGAAGTATTATGAAGGAAAAAAGTTTTTTGGCTTGCCAGAACAAAGCTGCACAATGGTTTGTGTCCTGCATGTCTTTATATGGATGTCCACTTCCTTGCTGCACTCAGAACCTTTTGAAATATTCTACTTGTTGGAACTCCATTGAAACAGAAAATATTTGTGCACATAGATGTGTTTGTGCTGCATATGTATAAGAAAGGAAGAAAGAGAAGCAACTGATAATACAGCAGTCTTCAAAGGCAGCTGTGAGAGATCAAATGAATGTACCCAGTTTTTATTAAGTATGAAAATATTACATAATGCTGTCGAAGAAAAATCCATTAAAAAGATTTTACTGTGTTTCCATGTGCTTTCCATCTTGGACATAAGCAAAGCAAACTTTCTTATCACACTAAGCCAATAAAATTTGGTTCCAGCTCAGCCCTGGTACTGCCTGTGGCTCTCTTTGGTCTCTGAGTTTCTCCAGGTGGGACAATGAATGATCACATAAAGATACCCAAATGTTTGCTGAAATCACAGACCTTTAATTCCTTACATGTCCACTTTTTACCTATCACGTTTTGTCCATCAGTGGCATTAGTGACTTCTGTAAATTTTTTCTTCTTCCTTTATTACTGAATTCCTCAGCATTCGCCTATTTTTTTTTTCTTAATCCTTTTAGTTTTGTCTTTGAAATTTTCTCTTGCAGAATCAATCTGCCTTCTTAGCTGCACCACTATCCTACAAGCTCTTTGGGAAAAGGAATCATACATAATTTCAAGTGCCTAGGCTGCAGCATGAATTCAGAAATATATGAAAGGACAATGTTATTTCACATGCACAAATTTGCCTATGTGTTTACTGATGGTTAAATACAGAAAATATGCTAATAAATTGCTACACTAGATGCAATTATCAGGTATATTTAATAACATTAAATACATATCTTTAAAAAATGTAAAGCATTTTTGTTGCCCTATGGAGGACCAACTATAACAAAAGGAAGGAAGGATGTGCTTCTAAACACCAGAATCCCCACTTAAAATGATTCAAAACAATATCTTTTTCAGATAAATTCTTTATAACCCTAAATTCAATGCTGGAAACAGCAGAAGCCATAGAAACTTTAAGAACAATGAGAAGTTAATATTTTGCATGTTGAAACCTATGTTCCTGAAGTCTGTTTTCTCAAGTATTCCCAATGCTACAAGTAGCTCCTGGGTTCTATTCCATCTTTGCAAATATTCTCTTACAAAGAATGCAAAGGGCATGAGCAGCAGTTCCAGCCTGGTGCAAAAAAGAGAGCAATCTGAGTGCTGCTAATCCTCCTGTTCAATCTACACCACACTAGAGGGACAGGTACATATTCCTGAAGAGCAGTGAAATGTTAGGATGTTAAATGCCTGGTGTTGTAACAGAAACTTAACAAGGTCTCTGTTGTAGAATTCTGGAGTCCAGACCCTCCAGCCCTCTGTTTTACTGCTAATCTCCAAGAGGATCCATGAGGATTGATGAGGGGAGCTGCAGACCAGACACGATGGCTGCTGCTGTCTGTGTGCCCCGAGCCCCTTCTGGAGCCAGGAGCACTAACAATGTGAAAGAATTCAGCCTGTGACCCCTCCAGCCCTTGGCTCCTGTTTAAATTGCCAATTAGAAAGAGCTGCAGTGATGGATTTTGTGTTGGCTCTCCTTGTGTACCTGACACTGGATCAAAGCTACTATCTCATTTCATGCAGGCCAGCTAGCAGCTGATAGACAGCAACGGCTGTCAGTCATTGTCAAAATAGGCTACATGTCTGTTTATTTATTCTGTAATTAATTGTAGGCAGAGTTAATGGCACAAACCCCTTTTTAGAGTGTAATGCAGCTCTATAAAACCAAGGGCAGACAGGCAATCGCTGCCCTGTACATAAAATCACTGGAAGGCAACTGAGGACATGACCAGTTTGCAAGAAATGAAAATAGCCTGCTAATAAAATATGAGACTGGGAAAATGAGAAGAACATTTATAAAAAAAGCATTTTAAGGTACTGAGTCAGAGAGGTGGGAACTGCTGGAGGGGAACACTTCCAAAGACAGCCTTGTCTGTTCAAGTATCAAAATGATGCTTCCACCCACTGGAAGAGAAGATTTGAGTGACAAGCCAGGGCTGTGCTGCTGCTGCAGCACGCGCAGAAGTTGGCACACATACACACATAAACACACAAAACCCAAAAACAAACCCACCCAGAAAGAGATACAAAGAGAGAAGCTGAACATGCTGAATTCTGTCAACTGCAAGAAAGGATGTGAGATATGTGTGGGTGACAAGTCAGGAATGCAGCATTTCCAAAGAAAAGCACACTTTTTTCTTCCTTCAACAGTACAGGGTAAGTGCAAGATGATACATGCTATGATTATGAACATCTAAAATGTTTAACAGTTATTTCTTCTTTGATTTATCCTTTTTCTCTATCTCACTTCTTCTCAGCCCTACCCTGCATTCTTGCTCTTTCAAAGTGGAAAATTCCATCCTTCTACCTTTCATTAAGGATCCTAATCTGGATTTTTTATTACTCCTTTTCTTGCCTCACATTCAGGCTTTGACAAAGGTTTACAGACTTTTTTTCTGCATTACATCTCTTGAATTCTGCCCTGGATTCCAGTAAATAAAATCAACATTAAATAAACACCTTTTCCTCCACATTGATAAATTCAGTCTTCTTCAGTCATGTTTATGCACAACAGTGCTTCAATAATCAGACTGTTAATTTATTAATCTAACCTTCAGCTGTGTGGCTCTTCTTTCCCAGGCTTGTTTCAGGTCTTTTATCTCACGGAACATGAGCTTCATGCTAGAACTTCATTTACAGACCCCCTTCACCCCTCATTGCTCAAATTCTGACTTCAGCCTTTCTAGGACTTTCTAGGACAAGCATGGATAGGATGCTTGAAAGTCAATTTTTGGAATGCTTTTTTTTGAGCTGTTTCCTGTGCTCAGTCTCCCCTCAGAAGGCCCCATTTGCCCTCCATTATCCACAAGATGTTTTCTGCCCCATTACCCCTCTTCAAAACTGCCTTTTACCACAGTGTTCCCCCAAGCTGACAACAGTCTCACAGCTGCTGTGTTTATAACACTGCATTATCACCATTTTTCCTGTATCTTCATATCTGTCAACTGGTTCCCATTCATTCCCTTTAAACTTGTATTGAGGTAGTGCATTCCCCGAGTCAGGTGCTGCTTTTATTTATTTGTTTTGCATGTAAAGGATTAACCACAATAGGTCAGCTTTAACTTCAATTATTGCTCAAGACAATATCTTACCAATGCCACAAACCTGGCATTTTTCCTGCTCTGCTGTTCCTCTCCACCCCTTTGTTCTGCAAACCCATCTGGTGATGGCATCCCCATGTTTGATCCACCCTCCTTCACTTGTCTGATCGATAACCTGTTCCTGCATTTGCAGGGAGTCCCTTGAATAGTTCAAGACCCATTCCCCAGTTTGACTGTGCCATGGAAGGCACAAAGTGCTGCCTCACCTCAGGTCCCACCTCTTCTGTGAGGCCATTGCCATGTGCAGGACAGGCAAAGGAAAAATGGCATTCACTCCCCTTTCCCTTCAGAGTCCAGGGAGCTCCTGTCTGCTTAAACTATTTCCAGTTCCTAAAATTTCAAGCCAAGTTATGAAGACAAATAGTGTTTCCCTGACTCACACAGAGAGGAAATACATTCTCCTGTACATTACCAGCATGTGCTGGACATCATTCATTCCTGTGGGCCATGTGCTGTACAGCAATGAACAAGTACTGAGCTATCCTGCAGGATGCACCCCAAATTTTATGTTGTCCCCACTGCAATCACTCCCAGAACATCGAGTGCCACTGGGAGCATCCTGGACATGGCACAAAGGGAGCAGTTTTGAGCAGTGTATTCGATGGATGAAAAAACATCACTTTATGCACTGTTGTCCAAGCAAGAAGCCTCTGAAAACCCTCAGAATAGGACAAGTCTCAAACAACTGAAATTAGATAGCAACTGAAAAAAAGCAAGAGTTGCTACTTCTAGCAATTATACCTTACTTACCTAATAACTGACAGCTTTTTACATTGTTTATACAGAGATTTATAGCCCACACATAACAAAGAAAATGGCAATGGTAGGAACTCTTACTGTGGTGCAAACAGCAAATCCATTCGAATAAATTTAAAGAGAGAGAGACTACACTTTACAGCTTAGTAACTATTTCAAACTAAATAGATGTTGCAAAAGAAATGAAAAGAAATTTAAAAAAACCTACCCTTCTTTTTATACTTATTAAAGTGGCGCCGTCCTTTGCCAGTAAGCCAAAAACAAACAGAATGAAAATAAAATAATGAAAAACCCACACAAGGAGAACAGGAAAAGAAATTGCGAATAACATAAATCTGAATAATTAGAGCTCTTAAAATCAGATTAAAAAGTCAACTGATCAAACATTGCACAAATTTCTGGTTTAAAAAAATCCCAAAGCTTTCATTTCATTTAGATTAAAATATTAAACATGTTTCTTATTACATTGCATAATCAACTAGAAGTATCTTCTAAATGGCAACTTCATGGCAGTTGACATAAGCTACTTGACTCCATTTTTGTCCTTTCACAAATTGGACACCATCTCTTAGCAGGCTATGCTCATCATATCAATGTAGAAATCCCATGTGATGGTGCATTGTTCACCTTTTCAGATTAGTTAAAGACGCTTATGATGCAAATTCAAGCATTTTAAAATGCAAAATTAAAGGAGGCTCTGCTCACAGTTGCAAAACAGTATTTGACAGTCTTTGGAAGTGGTTTTGTTAAAGGAGTGGAAGAGTTGCATGCCCTTCAAATATCTTATGAGATGGAATGAAATTATAGCCAACTCTGAGTCACTTCTAGGAACTCAACTCATTGTGACACTGAACTCCATTCCCAAGTGGTGAAAGGCAGGATATGACCAAGGACGCCTGCTGGCAGAGTCACCACAGACCTTGAAAATCCAAACCATGATCAGACATAAACAGCAAGAGTTCTAAGCAAGAAGGGCTTGATATACTTCAGTGGTTATACTATAGAGGTTACAGAAAAATAGAGGTGAGTAGAAAAAGGTGACAACACACCAAAAAGTGAGATAATCACAGCTGCATGTCTGATTTTTTAATTGATCCTTGGCCAGAGCATCACTTTTCACCAATAACTCCTACACATAATTGTGGACAAGAGGTTACTCACACTGCAGTTCAATTCACAGCAAATCTTCCACTGGCTTTAACTGTACACACTTGCTTTATCAGGACACATCTCTGCATGGAATTATCCTTTGATTATCAGATTTTCTTTTTCTTTGTATGCCATATCTTATCCACATGAGATCAAAATGTATCATTACCTTTTTTGTATGTTAGATGAAATTCTTTAACCTTAATAAGGCTAAACTCCAAAGGGAATCTTGCCTAAGCAAGAATGGAGTAATTCTTCTGACACTGAATACCTGATAATAAGCTATTTCCACAGAATGAGAGTGAGAAATACCTCACATGGTGTTTGGCAGGAGTGTTTGAGCGGGTGAAGTTTGTTCCATTTCAATCAGGGTATGGAAGTGTGTTAGAGCCTGTGGGTTGGGCCAAAAGTTCGTCTCTTTCTGATAGTTTTCACAGTATTTGCTTGAAGCTAATGGATCTGAAGTCAAATCTGTGCTGTCTCTCACAGCTTTCCTTCATTTTTATCGTTTAGAACCACGAGGATGGGGGGGGCGTCCCTGTGCACTGCCTGGAAATGGTTTGCAGAGACTCTCCTGGTGTCTCACTGCCTCTGACAGCCTCAGGGTCAGCCCTGGAACAGCGGATTTGTGGGATAAAGGATTGTGTTTCCTCTCTATCAGACTTGGGGTTCACGCAAAGGGAAGCTCTCAGACTGCTGTTACTGCATGGACTAAGTTCTAAAAGCCAGCTGAGGAGCTTGTTCACAGTTTCTCCACATTTCTCTATTTGAGTCTTGCCTCAAATTACTTTATGGTGGAGAAATGAGATACTGAAAGACACATTGCTAGGGAAATAATAATTCAGAAAAAATCAAACTGAAAAAAATCATTATCCTTCCATACTTGTGACAGTTTAAATATAAATTTAACATTATGGTAGGTGTACATTAAACATGTGTCCACACATGTAATATGCTGGAAAAGATGTAAGTCTCTACCTCATTTTACTGGGCACAGAATCCCAATTTTGAATTCTGTCTTCTGAAACTGCTCTCACAGATGAAGAGCATTCAAGTAAGCAGAAAAACCTGTGGCTGTGAGAACAGGCATGAAAGAGGTGAGGCAAAGAGCCCTCATACCCAACTCTCACTGTGCAGCTGTGCCTGCACAGGAACACGAGCTCTGTCAGCACCCATGCTCTCATTTTGTGTAGTTTTTCAAGCTTCTTTGTTCTTTAGAAATACCATGATGTCTGACAAGAAAACAGTAGAAGAGTTGAAGGAAGCTTCCATGAAACCATTTCTTCTTTTGAGGGGAAAGAGACAACACAGAAAGGACAAAGCAGGAAGCAGAGGGAATGCACTGAGGGGCAGGAGAAGCCTGACAAACACAGTTTGACAAGCACCCTATAAAAAAAGCCATTTATCTGTCACAGCCTGAACAAAGTATTTTCTAGCACTAACACAGCATACAGTGTCACACAGAGGTTCAGTAGACAGTGCAGGATTGCTCCACAACTCCAAATGCAAATGAGTTGATATAATGGCCATGTATGTGTGAAGGGTGGCAGTGAAGCACACAGTCACTGCATGCACACTTTCACAGGTTAACACCACAGAAATGCACAGAGCTGTCAGTTTGTATTTATAGCTCACATTATCACACCATTTACTTGGTGCAATACAGAGATCTCCTCTCCAGATTTACCAGCTGTCTTAATTGCTCAGGTAATCAAACAACATGCACGCTGTATTTGAAATGTTCTGTAAAATGAGCAGGGCGAGCACTGAAATATCAGCCTTAGCTTTTCAAGGCCCTTGGGATCTCTATTTTTCTCTCTCTTTTTTCTTTTTTTTTGTACAGGGGCACCTTCAAGAGCCTTTGTGAAGACAAAACCCAGAAATTACTCACTCCAGTACAAGTATAGCAGCTACTCAAGGAATATTTCATAGACACACGGATATGCTACAGCAGTGACAGAGGTGGGGCACAATGAACTCTCCTCACGACTGCATCAGGAGTCTAAGAAGAAATGAGCAAATTTCTAAGGCCCTTCAAGTTATTTCAAAAAGCTTTCAAACACCAGGCTTTCCCCCTTGGAACCCTAACAACCCCGTGGAAAATAACTGCAAGCATGATATTGATAATGTGCCTAAATCTCACACAAAGAGGGAAGCAAACTGTAAAATGTTCTGAATGTGTTCAGGAGCAGAGGGGAATACAACCAAGCCATTGAATTTAGAGAAAATATCTGCTACTGGCTGTACAAACTAAAGAGGCCCCCCTTTAGGAATCTTTTCTCTAAGACTACTATCCAAAACTCTCAGAAAAACTTAATAAACACATACTGCCAATCCACAGATATCATTTAGATTTCTGCTTAATCCTTGATAGCAACATATTTTCCAGTTTTAGTTTTAGTTGTTAAAATTTACAACTGATATTTCAGAAAATGTTTATTTTAAGATTTTATCAGGTCCTGCCTGTTTTTCTACACAAGGCAAAGCTCCTTTGGTCAAACATGCAAGAAAGATGCTTTGTACTAGAAGTAAGGCTTGGGGAAGCCACAGTATGTACTACATTCTATCAATGAAGACAATAATTCTTTTCTTGCAGACCAGCTAATGATTATCAAAAAGCATTGATAATTCATCTGCTTTTGCAGAAAATAAATATTTTCTGCCATTTCTGCCTACTACCTTTGCCACAAATAAAGCTGTAGCTATGCAAGCTCATTGGAAACATGGCAATACTTCCTCTTGATGATATCTGAGATCTAAGAATAAAAAAAGCAAATTGTTCAATTTGAAACTAGCTCAGACCCATGCTAGCTAGCAGGCACTGTAGATCAACAGATCACAAACACACACTGTGGTTATTTGTAAATATAGGGAAAATGATACCTTTAGCACAATCTGCTCCATGAAATCCTGGGAAACAGTGGCAGACACCTGATACACACTCGCCATTCCCATGGCAATGACGTGGGCAGTCTTGCACTGAGTCTGAAATGAAAGCATCACAGGCACATTAATTGGTTGGTTCCTATTGAGGCTACAGACCTTTTCTTGAAATTTTCTCTATTTTAATTGGTCTTCAATATTTGGAAGAACAACCCCAATACTAATACCACAATGTTAACAATACTAACACTGCAAGGTTCAGGTGAAGCAGAATGCACTGAGTTTCATGGCAGCATGAGTGAGTGTAGAGATCTAGTGACATACTGAAGTGACATATTAAGTTCTGGGCTTTATGAGAACCCAAAGTCTTCTGATAGTGCTCAAATCCTCTGTTCCAAAAAATAGCCAGGACCTCTTAAGACCTCCATAGCCATGTTTGAGTTTATATTTTGTGGCAAACATAATGCTCCCTCAGGACAATCAACACTCTCCCTTTTGCAATGAGACTTTGTTCTTGCACAACCACTCCCCCATGGGAAACTGATTATCCCAAGGACAGTGTCTTCTTTTCCTTCTACAGGCATTTAGAGCCTCATTAATTAAGCTGACAAAAATATCTGCTGAACATGACAAAGAGGAGCTCTTTTGCTCTAGCAAATCTACTCAATCCTTAAAAAAATGAATTAAAGAGATGCGAGTGGCTGTGCAAGAGGATGAAGAAGAGTTCTGTGAAAACAGAGGACGAAGTTTAATATCAGAGTTTGAGTGACTGACTGAAATTTTGATGACTTCAATAATATAAGAAGAGTAGACACATCAGCCTGATAACATTTAAGCTGTACCAAAATACTTGTTTTCCACAATTTCTGTTATCATTTGGATAATGCATGCGCTACTCTGCATAATAACAACCTGAAAATAAAATTCCATTTTTGAAATTAATTCCTAAAATGATTTTGATTTGAAAGCTGTTGGATTTCAGTGCAACATATTTTCAACACTGAATTATTGGAACAAAATCTATTTGGAATATTACTCTTCACTATCACTCCCTGTTGTTGTGAGACCTGTGGTTCCAAACCAAATGGTTCTGTGAGCCCAAGGCAACAAACCAAGCTGCTGTACAACACAGAAAATAGAATCTGGATTTGGAACTAGCAGAACTACAGAGAGTATTTTTATTTGTCAAATCAAACCGCAAAGAAGAATAGGATTGAAGTAGAACTTTAAATCTAATTTCACAGTTGCAGGACACCAAATACAAGAAATCTAAAGCAAATTTTCAAAGAGATGTCATTAGCTTGGCCTCTTGAAATGATTCATGTAAACAATGAAAAGAAAAATTGAAATGTAATGCTCAAAGATATCAATTTGTCTCTTGAAGAAGCTTGTTTATAGATTATTCATTATTTTGCTTCACGGCACACAAAAGCATTTTCTATGTATTCAAAATCATGGTAAATTTAGTATTGTCTGGGAGTTAACATAATTTCTGTGATTCTTCCTCCTCTCCCACACCAGAGAGATGTTCAGCTGTCTCAGAGCCTTTCATTATGAAGCATCTGATACAAGGTGTGTGTGGAACCACCTCTGAGAGGACAAAACACTGTACTTTTCTCCAGATTTCATTTCAATTACTATCATTGCACTATCAAGTAGCCTACCTGGCTATTAGACCTTTGATGCTCTTGAAAGCTACAGCCTTGACCTGGAAACTCTTTAAAGGGCAGCTTATAATATCCCAAGGTTTTCTAAGCACAACAGGGGCATAAACAGATAGAAGCACAAATGTTCTTGCTTTTAGAGAAGTGGGAAAAGCCTTCTATGGGGAAATATGCACATATATATATATATATCTACATATATGTGTGTGTGTGTGCATATATATATATATGCATATTTACCCATATATATTTCAACATTCATAGAAAAATATTATTTCCATCTTAATTCAGGTTAACAGAAACAATTATGTTTGTACTTAATGACAGTATTGATTATCCTCCTACACTCTTCAGGACTTAGGCCAACAAACTGAATGTTATACTAATGTAAAAGGAAAAAAACCTAAGCTGCATGTTATTAATAAGGCAAGACTAGGAAACGCCTCTGACTGTTTTTCACCAAGCCTAAAAACTCACTTGTACTTTTTACAGTTTCTCTTTCCCTAAATTACCAGGAATTACAGATTTATACAACACAGTCCCATTTAACACTTCACCAGCCAGGACAGAATATCACACAGGATAACTCAGAATTTGTTACACCACTGTGAAAAGACCATCAGCAAAGTTCATTAAGTGTTTCAAAGGTCAACAAATCTAATAAAGCTTGGAGAATTTAGACTCAGTTTGATTTTCAACTGAAGGTAATCCTATTCTAACTAAAGTGCAGCTGGATGTTCTTCCACCACGTTGAGGAGATGACTCACTGTTAGGTGAGTAGTAAGCTATAAAACAACATACAGCTAATTAACTGGCTCAATTAATCTCTAGGGTGGCTGCAAACAATAATCTCATTTGCAGGTATCAGTTTCTTGAGCTGTCATTCTACCAAGATTAAACAGCTCTCCTGTTGGACACTATTCCACCCGGGTGTAAAGAAGCTTCTTCAAAGAAGCAAGTAAGTATCAAAATGACAGAGATAAGGGAGAGGAATATTAACTGGGGAATGCTTCAAACCACACTGTACTTTTCTGAGCCTTGTTTTCCAAAACTAAACTCAAGATCCATGGGAATGCTAAAATATGAAGAGAACAATTAGTGACTTAAAGTCAGCACACTCCATTTCTGACTCTATGCCAGGGCAGTGCTGAGAAAAAACAAATGCACGGCATAACATAAGCACAAAGAGGCCAAATACTGAGGACTGCAGGAAAACATTACAACTTTCAGTAAGGGAGGATGTAAACAGAGAAGAAAAATGCCCAGCTTGTGGCAACACCTACCCAAAATGACTGTGCTGAAGGAGACCACCTCTTTGTCCTTGCCATCGTTGTAGAAGGCCAGGTGCCACAAGCCCACATCCAGGTACTGGACAAACACTGCCTCGTTCTGCACAAGGGTCTGGATGCTCCGGCGCTCCCGGGGGGACTCCACCACACTCCACTTCTCCTTCCCATCCAAACGTTCCATGAAGTCATACTGCAGGGTGGAACAAAAAAAAAGGGGGAAAAAAAAGAGAACAGAAACAAACAAAACCCCAAACAAACAGACCTGAATACAGAGTATTTCAGCTCAAAATCTGACCCTCTATTTTCTTCTCTGTCTTGTCATAAAACAGTATTTCCAGAAGAAATGTGAAACTAGCATTTACTAGTTGAGCATGGAACATACACAGATTCTGTGACTTTTATTTTTTCTTAAACAGTGACCTAGAATTATGCATCTTTCCTCTGTGTAGGTGATCATAAAATGTACAAATAGACTGGATGGTTTTTGAGAAATAATTTGAAATCTATGATTTGACCCATTAGTTTTAGGTTCCTACACAGCTTTCAGAGACCCAGGAGAACCATACCTTTTCTAAGCAATCGCCTGCAATAAATTCTTTTTGCAACAGGAACTGACATCTGAGATGTAACTCCAGACATTCATTGAATGGAAGCCCCCAGAATGTGAAACAGGAATAGCACAGACAGGAAATGTGTTTGTCTAATTCATCACCAGATAAAAATACTGCACAAGTTTTACATCACACAGTAAAAGTTGCTTACCTGAGGTTGTATGAAGAACAATAGAGGCAAGTGTGATACAAAAACCAGAGGGAGCATGGAAAGGAATAACACAAATAAGGGAATTGAACTTAAATTAAGGAAAACTGAGAACTTCTGTTTGGATATTTTCCAAGTAAGGTAGAACATTACATTAATCTTTGGAAAAGGGATCAAACAGAGCAAGTGATTATTTAGAGCATAAGAGCGATGGCACCATTAATGGCATGGAACTAAAAAGAGAAAGAAAGAAATTTAAGATGAATGTCAGATAAGCTTCTCATCTATTAAGCTCAGTAAATAGCCTCCCAATGGAGATGCCACAATTAAACAGGACTGGAAGAAATATTGGTTAGTCTACAACAGGGAATAACTCTGCATAACAAAGCAGCTGGACTAGTTGTCCCAATAAGCTTTTTTTCTGTCTTTAATGTCTGTGATTCTGGAGCTCTCAAGCTCAACTGAGTAGATCTCATAGTCCCTATCTAAGGGAAGCCCTTAAGAAACAACAAAAACAATATATCTAATCTTTTGATAGCTGTATAACAAGTCCCCTATGAAAACACATCTTATTTTAGACACATTTATCTGTGTAGGAGTAGATAGAGATAGATAGACATGTCTAAAGAAAGATGTATGTGTTCAATAAAATACAGTAATAGCATGTGCTTGCTTGCCAGTGGCTTCATTACATTTCCCTCCGTTATCTCTAACACTCCCAGGCTGTGCCTGCAACAGCTACGAGAAAACATCCACCTTCCCTAGCTTCCAGTTTAAACAGGAAACTGTGATCTTGCCTCCTAAATAGAATAAACACCCAGAGAGGGCTGTCTTGAACACCGTATTCCACTCATTAACTGTGAGTCCTAGCAAATTATTCACTACATGCGATAAAATAATGAAGACTCTCCCTTCTAGTGCAAGAGACAGACAAATTTAACACTCCAGTGCCATCACACCCATGTAAAACTGGGGTATAAAAACCTCACCTGTTGAGCTAAAAACTTCTTATATACCAGCAATATAGAGCCCTGCTATGCCCAGCCTTACAACAAAGGGGAATATCTGGAAGAACTACTGTCTTCCTGGTAAACATGTGGAACCGACACCGACCTGCAGCCTTTCCACAAAGGAAACCCATGGCAGGCAGGAATTTGAGCCCAAATCTACTAATGCTCAGAGCTATCATCACAGTGAGTGCATTATTCACTGTATCTATTATTTTATGCTTTTAACCAAGGGACAAAGTAAGAGAAGCGGAATAAAAAGTTTCACTCAATATCAGATTGCCATCCACTTGAGCCTTTTTCCGCACATGATTTTTATGAGGAAAGGTAAATCAGATAAATGACTAAAATTCAGGCAAAGCATGCCAGAGATGTAGAGAATTCTGGCATGCCACTAACTTTCAGCATATGTGAGGTACCAAACACACATATATCTATCTCTGAAATCAATGACATTTGGAGAGATTGCTAAAGCCCATTGTCTAACAGTCAGAGGTTAAGGACAGGCTCATCACCTCCTTGGGAAATGTTATTACTTGGGCAACATCTGGGGAAAAAGAAATTGTGCTCTTCAGAACAATTGTTCACAAAGGGTCAACGAAGGAAGCAGCAATAAAAGCTGACATTTCTCACTGGCACCATGCTGTTCATCTCTGCTTGTGCTGGCAGGTTCCTCTGCCTCCCTCTGCTTGATGCTGATTCTGCCTCATACAGTGGAGAAGGCTCAGCAGTTGGCCAGATCGAAGGGGAAGAGTTTTCATCCTGAAGCTGCTTGAAGCAGTTTTAGCTGCAGAATCTCTTTTTCACAATGATGGGGTGTGACCTAGTGAGAGCAGGTGCCTTGGCACAACGATTTCAACTTTGGGACAGTTAAGACTGGTACTGCCCCTCTTTAACCAAACTAGGACAAATAATTTAATGTTCCGGCAAAGCAAAATGACTGAATCCGAGTAACTCTGTGAATGCTGAATATCTGGTACAAAGTGATACAAAAAAACAACATTACATTTTTATTCCTCTTTGGATTTCTCAGGACTGAGGGGAAAAAAAGAAGGAAGTCAATGTATCTGCTGGTGGTTCACAGGGTATATTAATCTTAATATGTCAGTAAGGACTAGGTGTATGTGCCCCAAAATCAAAAATCCCTGACTGAAGGGTCACCAAGATGACACTGTGAACTCATAAGCAGATAAGATTTCTTCACATGCTTGGCTGAATAATCATTTTGCTTTTCACGGCCCTGTTGATTTTCTGATTTACCACCCTTGCATGATTAATTACTTTTACATAATGTAGTGCTGAAGATATCACTCTTGCTTTAAAGCTTCTTATTGGCATATATGAATAGATTAGAAAACCCATCTAGGAAAAGGAGGCAAGTAATTTCATGATCATTAAAAAGCAACTGTGGAATTCTTAATCTAACACACACACGACTGCTAAGAAGAGGCCACTAAATCACATAAATTAGGGAACGGACATGTCAAACCAAACTAAATCTCTGAAGTAATTTGGAAGTTTCAGTGACTTTTGGCTTTTTTGCCTTTTTTTTTTTTTTATGATCCTTTATATTACATGGCTTCACACCGAAAGTCTCATAAAAATGGCTAAAACTGCTCAGGAACAACATGCAGCAGAAATCCCAAATGACTACATCATCAGAGTTCAATTTTGCAGCAGGGAGTACTTACTATGATTAAAGCTCATATAAGCAAGAGACTTGCCAGCCTACATTGCTAAACAAATTCCAAATTCACTCTCTCGGTGAGTTTGTTTATTTTTACTACCCAGCAGACTGAAATCCTACTGCTTACTTTTATTTACAAACCTAAAATCTCACGCTAAGTTCTTTCCGGGCAATTGGTTTTTATAATTTCACCATTCAGGGCTTTCTACCCTCTGATGCATTTTATTCATAGGCTAATAAGGACTTTCTTTCTCCAGTAACCATGAGGAGTCAGCAAAACAGTTTGGGAACTTTACACCCCTGGTTGTGACTCCACCACTGCTCAGATCCACCGAGCCCAGTCACACTCAGGGGAAGGGAACCACTTGTGACCACTGCAAAGCAGAGAGAGCTCGCAGGGCTCAGGACTGCAAATGCAGAGAGCTGCCACAACCTTCAGGGATTTCCTTAGATTTGAGACCATGTGCATGCCTTGACAAAATGCCTGAGAGTTTTTGAGATTAGGAATTGAAAAGAAAGATCTCTTAGAGCTCTTGTCTCAATAAGGGATGCATATTCAACAGGAGAGGTGGAGCACGCTTGGCATTGCAGTGAGAATTCGCCTTTATGCCAAAGCCCTGTAGGATCTAAGCAGCCAGGAAAACATATGGCAGGGAAACTTGTTTGCAAAGTGCTCTAAAATTAGTTCTTCATAAAATCCAGTTGGTAATTATTCATTAAAATACAGCCACAAAACATCTGACACCCGATGGCAGCCAACCAACTGGTTTGTTCCCAATTTTGGATGTGCCACAAGCCAGCCAGCTCAGGCCAGCCCCATGGCCATCAGGTAACTCTGACATGCTCTGAGCACCTAAAAGTGTCTGAGCACCTGCAAGAAACCAAGAGAACACTGATGCCTCCCTGGTCTCCAAGTTTGTTTCAAATAAAGCCATTTCCTGCTCGGAATGAAAAGAGTTTTGATTTTGATGTGAAAAATTTCTAAGTATAAACCACGCTGCTGGAAATGAAAACAATACAGCTCCACGCGCTGCCTTCTCCAGACATTCCAGTGAAGTTCCTATCAGCTTACCTCATTTCATGCATCATTTGGAACGTGCTGCCAGCATGTAGCAACACCCTAATTGCTGTAAGCTCTGCAGAGTCGCTTCATGCATTATTTGACACTTACAGTTCGTTTTCTATACATTATCAATTCTATTAATGTGACTCTCTTCTACTAAATTCTTATTGATCGTTCAAGCCTGCAATGTGCATTTTGTTATTTCTGCACAGCACTACAGAGGTTGGAGGGATTTTGCTCAAAAGCTCTGCATTCTTGTTGGTACTCTGCTTGCCACTTAGAACTGCATTTTTGCCTCTCCTCCAGAGCTGCACTCCCCATGCACATGGCACACAGGCTGCATCCAGACAAGTTTACAGCTACATCACTTTGACTGACTAAAGCAGGCATTTGGAATATTTGCTAAACAGTAATACTGAGAAGGTTAAATCTCAGCAGGGCTCTCAGACAGGAACTGCATCTTGTTGTCTCAGGTTAATCATGTACCTAATTTGCTGATTATTGACTTGTTCCCACAAAGGATTTTACTCAGCTTGACATATGAGCACTGATCAGTGATGAACTGTCAAGCTGTTCACTGCTTTAGAGCTCATGTCCCTAACCTACAGAAACAAGGATTTTAAATTTCAATTTTAAAATATCGTCTGGTGTCAGCTTCAGACTATTTCCATTCATACAGAAGTATTGTGCTCCTTTCTGTCAGAACAAGGCTTCTTTTCACCAGCTCAGGTCTGTAACAGCTTGCCTGTCTTATTCTAAAATAATTCCTCTTGGTAGCAGCTTGACTGAATTTTGATTGCTGGGCAAAAATGCCACGGAATCTCCTGCTGTAGCACCCTATTAACAAGCAGCAGGACCCTGCCTGGGTGTGGGAAAGTTTATGCTGGTTTATACTGCAGGTTCAGACCAGATGTATACTAGTTTATATTGCAGATTATTGCAGTGGGTTTCATTAACCCCACTTATGAAGAGACTTAGAACTGCTTCCTCTGAAGACTGGAAAACAGATCCTCTGAGGAGGAATCCAGCTCAAGAGGAAACACAGATGATATTTCTCATTATTTAATTTAACAGAAAGGTCATAAAATTTCTATTCTATCCATGTGAGGTGGAGTGAAAGAAAAAAAGCTCTTCCTGAGCACAGCCTTCTCAGATGAGAACATCATAATGAAACCTTGAACAAATACATCTGATCATACTGCAATATAAAGTTCATCTTGAATTAAAAAAAATATTTTGTACTACCAGCTACTTCCAAGTGGATTTCTTGTAAAAGATACAGGCATACCGCCCTCATGTCTTAGTCAAAAAATTAAAATTAACCTGTATTTATAGCAAACTTTGATGATTGCTTGGGAGCTTTGGTTGCCCCAAGTAATTTCCATTTCATGATTTAAACTTTTGTTTGTTTTTCTCAACTAAATTGCCATTTTATTCACGATGGAATACGGAAAGTGAGTACCAAAATTCTGAATTAAATGAGACATGTGCAATGAATGATGCCATCACCTCACTGGAACAGCTGAAGATCCACAGACATCATTTCACCCTCAGGACAACATATTGAATGAAGCATTGCAGACAAAATCAAAACACTCTCAAGAAAGGCTCCTACCCTGGAACATGATCTCTGTAGATTTATTTTTTGTGTTGCCTGGATGGCTGAAAATGACTGAAAATCAGTCAACAGCCCTCTGCAATTTCCCATTTTTTTAGTCCTTGTATCAAATTTCAGGACACCATATGCTAACGTGGAGTTCATGGAAAACATGTCCTCCCCTTCTTGAGCTGTGCACTGCTGATCCTGATTTGTTACCAAACTCATCCATTCAGGAACTCACAGAACATCTGAAAACAGCTTACTGCAGGAAACTGATGGATTTTGCTCAGCCAGAGCTCCTTCTCAAATTTTTAGAAACAGAGCTAACTAAAACCATGTAAACCTCCTCACTCCTTAACTCCCAATTCTGATCAAAGATTTTGGTCCTCAGCTCATCATTTTTGTCTCCTAGATAACTGGATAGTTTTATCCCAATTCGTGCCAAGATTATATCAGAGATTTAAAATCTTGTTTGAATGGCAAGGACATAATTAATTATTTTATAAATGTATTGTTGCAGTATGCAACAACCTGAAAATGTCAATACTGGGGTGTTCAGTCAAATACCACAAATGAAGGAATTCACAGGAATCCCTAAGCTTGAATTCCGTCAGCTCCAACATAACTCTAACAAAGACGTCCCAGACTTTTGCATTCTGACATTCCAAGCCAACACACACATTGATAAAGTACCTGGGCATGTGATGGTGGGAGTCCTCTTCTTATATAAACACCAAAAAGAGCATCCTTCCCTAAGGATATGTTGAACTTCAGGAACTGGGGCTGGCTGATATGGATCTGAGACCTCCAGAAAACTCCGGGGGGCACCTCCTGGGTGACCCTGTGGCCAACTTCTGTTTCTCCACTATCTATGCTGCTATTCCTAGTGACCCATGGTCCTATAAAACAAAAGCAAACATAAATCAAATGAGATAACTGGTTTTAATACAGGTGATTTTATTCATTCAAGATCAACATCTGTGGCAGTGACACCTCTTAAATCAAACTGTAACTTTCTTATTCTGATGCAATCTGCCTGCTGTTTCAATCAGTATGTAGGCATTTGGCCCTTATAGCTGAAGTAAAAACCCTGCAACCCTTTATTTTCTGTGGAGCATCAGCAATCTTCTCATTCTTCAAACCCTTTAATTCTGTGATTGCTCCTCACTGACCAAATAGCAACAATAGAGAGTCAATTAAGCACATGTGAATCTCCCTGGGCTCTTTTCAGTTGCATCTTGTACATGACCAGGGTATAAAAAATTGCCAGAAAGGGTAACTGAAGGGTAACTTCAATCTAAATGAACTGATTGCAAATTTTTATTACCACTGTTTTCTTCACTGAAGTAGTCCAATAGACTTCAGGTCACAGACAAGAGAGTTGACAGAAGAAATGAAATGCACACAAAAGGGTTTAGAGGACAATTTCTGTACTCTAACACACATCTTCTCCTTGAAACAAAGTTAGCACAACTCAGTGCAGTGCCTTTTAAGTTCTCTGCCTGAAGCAGGTCGTCTATCTACAAGTCTTTTTCCCTCGTGCTGTGGTTAGTTAAAATCCATCATTTGTTGGTTTTTCAGCATGCATTATTGAAGACAAGACACAAGACCTTTCTGGTTGAGTGCTCTGGCTCGCAGCCCATGAAATAGTAAACTTTTAAAACATGGTGCAAATCCCTTCTGTTCTCAGCTGAACAGGTTCTGAGGCTACACATATTTTGAACATGGAGTTAGCAGTGTTTCTAAGCTACAATATGCAGCAACGTTTGGATCTGTGTTCTGTATTCCTAAACAACACAGTGAGGAATCCATTTAAAAGTTCCTACAAAAGACACTATAATAACCAGAAAACCACAGAAAATATCTGTTAACAATCACAGAAATTTAAAGGTACCACTAATACCACTATTACCATGCACTGGATGGCAGTGACACCTCTGATACAACCTGACAGCATCTGTAAAAAGCTCAGTGTTTACTTCATGCTTGTTTTTTGCTGTGTGAAATGCTATTTGCAATAAATGGCAAGTTACTTTTGAAATATATTCCAGCACTGTATGAATGTAATGGAATGGCACAGAACAACATATAATTCCAGCAGGTAAGTACATAACAGCTTTTCTGTCTTGACTATCTTTAATTGAGAGAGCTGCAAAAGCACGGTTTCAATTATAGATTCTAAATGATCTATGTTAGCAGCACTTACACTTGTACATAATGAAACAGATACTATGTTGGCAGTGTTTTGAAATGGTAAAAGAATGCTCTGAATACCAACTGCTACACAGTTTTTGAAAACTTGTTTGTTTTTTCATTTCCTATGTTAATGGGTCTACAATAACATCACAGCACTAAGAAAGAGAAAGTAGAAGAAGCTGCAACAAGAGGCTGCAAATAAAGGAAAAGTGGCTGAGAGCGTCAAGCAATGTGCCCTTAGAGCCACCAGCACAGAGAGCAACCAGAGCCAAGCAAGTCCTGCTGCATGGAAACCACAGAATTTCATTGCTAATGGATTACTGCAACAGAGGATATCTCAAGGTTCCCATCTCAATGAAGGCAGCCACATCTCACTGGAATTTAAATCAATCCTTACCCACCCTCATGGAGAGGAAAACCAGGGCAGAGAACACACCAAAAGTCACCTGCTGCATGTTATACTGGAACCACTGACAGAGCTGGGGAGTCAGCATAAGACATTACATTTACTTAACAATCCCAAGATATGGTAATAAATGACGAATATTTTTTCAACATTCTTTAAAAATGTGCTGTAAACAATTTCTTTGGAAGCAGACTGAGCATTCTTTAATGAACATCAACTGTATCTAATCTGCTCCTAAAAGGCTCCTTGACACACTCTGAAGAACCTTGTTCTTCAGCAGCAATATATCCATAGCCAACCAGTCAAAGAAAAAGCAGTTTCCAGGAATTATTATTATTATTATTATCCAGTGCAGCAAATGTACTGAGCATGTGAATGGTAAGGCCAGAATAGTCCCTGCTGGCAGTTATAGTTCCATTGGTTATTAAAGCAACCCCAAAACTGTCAATGACTTTTTCTAATTATGTATATTTTCTCTAGAATTGTAACTTTGTAAATTAATTTAATTCTAATGGATGATCAAGTTTTAGTATTTCTGCATAAATTTAGCCCCAGCCTCCTTTGGATATCCAAAATTCTGCTTCGTATTTCTGTCTGGGGAAGGGCATTTTTCAGGACTCAAGGATCCTCAAATAAATCAATTAAGCTAAAATGATAAAATTTCAGCCACCAGGAGAACCAGAGTTACATTCATACTGCTTCAGCATGCACAGGTAAAAAAAACATATATTGGATGTCAGACGTTCCCAAAAGAAATTACTAGAAGAAGACCGTGCCTTTATATTTCTCTTCAAAATTTTGAAGTTGTCATGTTAAAAATTGGTGAAAACTACAGATAAGACAACTGAATTTGTAGTTATCAGTGAGCCTAGAGACATGACTCAGGTTCCTAACACTGAAATGATTCAGTTCAGTTTGATATTATCCTTGAAAGCATCTCCCCACAGATGCTCTTTTATTTTGCCCTACAACACAAATGACCTGGTTTCTAGTTCTCCAAACCACTCCTTCTGGAACATCTTAGGAAAATCTCCCTGGGAAGGGAATTGTGACAGGAGTTCAACACAGCAGAGGATTTTAAGAGCAGGTTAGATGATCAGCTCTCACAAGTGATGGAGATATATTTAACCTGCAGCAAAGAACGGGGCAGGGGGGTGACTCCTTTCACTCTGTATTTCTGCAGTGCAGCATGCTCTGTACCCAGCCTGTGCCACATCTGCAAGGAACAGCTGCTGCATCACCTCTGCCATGCCAAAAGGATCCTTTCCTTTTGCTTTTAAGAATTTAATTCATGACATCCTGGTTTTATGGAGCTAAATTACAATGCTGAAAGAACAAAATTTAGAAATGCTTGAAGTTATACTAAAATCTAGGTTTCATATTTGCAAGCTTAGCTAACAACTTAAAAAGTTTTAATTCCAGCAAGATATCAATAAACTCTGAAGATGATGCACTATTGAATAATGCTCTCATAAATTCCTGCTGAGTTACCCTTGTTGGTATGAGACACAAAACTTGTGACAGCATCGTGGTTCTACTCCTTGCTCTGATCCTGCCAGTGCACCTGGGTTGGTCAGGATCTTCCTGGTCTCAGAAGCCTACTTGTAAAACAGAATTATTAACAATGACAGAATTATAAGCAATTCTCTCCTTAAAGATGAGGAAGGCAGAGCAGTAAATATGAATATTACAGGAGGTGTCTCAGCACTGGCCTCTTCATGTTCCTTCCTCCTCAGGATATAAATACAGAGAGGAAATGCAAAGCCGATACAACCACTGAATCTATCTTAGTTATCAGGCTTAAGTTTATTTCTTAAACCTGAAAAGCAGACTATCATCCTAGCTTTGGTATTTGCAGTGCCTTTGTCTGCACTAACAGCCTCACTGGCAAACCCTGTCACTAGAGAATCAAACTTTTTTTACAGCTCCCTTCAGTCCTCACCTCCAATACAGAGAATGTATCTTGCCACCTGACTCACTCCCCTCCAGCTATTTTTAGAAGCTTCTCCATCTGATGGACCACTGCAGATCACGTTCAAAGAGCATCACCTGCATTTAAGTGAAGTTACAGATGTGACAAAATGACAAATCTGTGAAGAAAGACTAAGCCAAACTACTCATACTGCTGTGAACAAATGAATCCCAGGATCATTCTCCCTGTTGTGGGGAACTGTTGTAAAGTTGCATGTTTATCTCATAACCCCATAGATACTTGATTTTTTTTCCTGTCATTTCTCTCTATAAACATCTACAAAAGAGTTTTAAAAGCATACTTCTTCATCTTACCCAGGGGAGCCATTTCAATCACTCAGTCAAACATATATTCATCAACTAAATAACACTTATTCATTTAAACTGCTGTTTTATTTACCCAGCTGAATTACTATTTTGGCATATACATTTGAAAAGACGTTTTAGCATTTGAGTGTATTTGCCTTTGAAGCTATCAGACAGGCAATCCATGACAACAGCAATGCAAACTCCCCCTGCTAAGTTGTCAGCAGGTCTCATCTGTGAGCTGGAGGTCAGATTCAAGGTGGCAGAGGATGGGACATGCCCAGTCAGCCTTTAATTTAACTGATGTCAAGCAGTGTCAGCTATGGAGGCAGAGCTGTATTTACACTGAAACCAGATATACTCGATTATTTATAACTACAGTATCCTACGCTGTAGCTAAAATTAAAAATAAAAATGAAATCTGGCTACCAGAAGTGTCACACTGCAGACATCACATTTAAACAGCAATTAACTCCAGTGCTGTGACTGTGTGCCTCCATCACAGGGATGACTGCAAATTGCATCTTGATGGCACTCTTGAAAAATATCTAGCAATATAACCATTCCAATGGATCAGGAATGATCTGCCAAGATAATGTGGACAACCTAAAATTAAATGCAAGGAATAAATACCATCAGGGTTGGTTAAATTCTCTTTACCTTCTTTTCCTGTAATTCTGTATTTCTTGTAAATTACTGCTACACACATAGTGTACCTTATCTTTTTACCTAACTTATTTTTCCGTTGTTCTTTTTACATAGCCAGGGATTTTCACAGATGACTTGGAATTCTGAAGAAATTTATGGTACAACTGTGTAAAGCAAACCATTCAATATAAAAATAGACTCCACTGACTTTTTGCCAAAAAAACCCATGTGAGAATTACTATGGCTCTCCACGATAGTTTAACTTTTTTCCTTAGGTAAATTTGCTACTTATGTGACCAGTCATGTCTTATTGTTCCAGAAAGGCAAATAAAATAAAGCAGAAAATGCCTTTTCCATACAAATATCTTCAGCGGAAAAATCAGCACTATGCACTGCTACCATACTGCCAACTCCCTGTATGAACTTACACTTCAAATTATCTACTATCACCTAAGTGCCCTAGGACCCAGGTGAGAACAGATCATTTCTGGAATGTGTACAATAGATTGACTGCTACTGCAAAACAAATTCCCTCAGCTGCAATGAGCTAAAAAGCCAGGCAATGAGAGCTCGTCTGGAGGAGCTGCTGTGGCACATCCTGAGGTTCAGTTCTGCTGCAGATATGGATGAAACCAATGAGCTGTTTTGGGAAGGAAGGATGAAGGAAGCTTCTGAGTGCATGAGCTTTGAGAAGTCCAGAAAACAGCTTCTGGTACAAAACCAAAATCTGACCAAAGGTCAGCATCCTAATTTGCTACTGTGGCAAGAGGAAAGAAAATCCAAAGAGAGTGTCTGCACAAGACCCTGGCTCTGGCTCAGCTGCAGCCAGTGAATGTGGCAGTGAAATTACACACCTTGCTTTTAGCAAAATATGACACACCTGATACACTTAAAAATTTAGGTACATCTTCACATTCATGCGAGCATGGCTTCACAAGTCATTGCTTTCAGAACCAAAAGCAAATTACAACTGAAATAAAATTAAGATCTGTTGGTTCATTGTTTCATAAAGAGCAAATACAAACTAGAATGGATTTCTAAATCAGAATAACAATCATCTCTGATGGCATATACCAAACTTCATCACCTAACTTTGAACAGAGCAACTCATGCTATCACCATTAACACAACCACAAATCTAAAACTCCTCTTCTGTTGAATTTAGCCAAAACCTTTGCTTTTCTAAGACAGCCCTTGAGTCTGGTGTACTTTCAGAAGGCCACATCTGCAAGCCTTCATAGCCTCCATCTTAATGGTTCTGCTTGCTAATGTCTTAATTAAGATCTACATTACATTAGCCACATAACTACTTAATAAGATTAATCCACCTGGAAAATGATGGCTTGTCTTGATTAAATTGAATGAAGGCAACAGAAGTGACATTTAAAACACATTGACTGTTATTACATTTTGATTGTCTGTTTCAAAGCGTGTGACAGGAAATGGCAGAAACCAAGAGATTCATGTTGTTTACATTGTTAATGAGGGATGAGTTTATATTTTACAAGATGACAAAGAGTTCCCTGCAGCTGTTGCAGAGCCCTGACACCGTGTGTGGGTCGGTTTCAGCAGAGCACAGCCGGGGGTAGCACCGCTGCCTCAGGCAGTCAGGAGCTGCTCTGTTTGCATCTGAACCCCAACTCATCCCTCTGTCAGCATGGCAGATCCTCCCATTTCAGAATTTTGTTACTCCTTTAGCGTTGCCTGCGTGCTTCATTGCTAATAAAATATCTGAACTATTAGCAAATAGTGCGCAAATCAAAATGCGACTCGCAGCTGCAGCATCTGGCAGAGCTCTCAGCATCCTTTGGAGAGAGCTGGAGACAACCTGTACAGCTCCACAATGACTGCTGAGCTCAGCTTCCCACATCCATCCAAGGAAAATTTCTGCTACATCAGTAGAAATCTGTTTTTCCTCTCTCTCATCTCAAGCAAGTGAGATGGTGCCAAATTTAACAGCTAATTAAACTTTCTTTGTTTCATTATTACCATTATATTTGCAATTCTGAATTAGATATCTGGAAACAAGTATTTTTCACGCCATTTCAGTACTTTAATATTTAATAACTGTAATATTTTTGAAAAAGTGTTTCTGAAATCCACACACACTGTGGTAGACTTCATGAAATATCTCAAACTGAGCATGAACTTGGATCAAGTTGGTTTGTCCAAAGAGAAGCAAACCCTGGATTACGTGAGTATCAAAACACAAATTCATATCAATTTCTTTCCAAACAGTCAGAAGATTTATTGTACCTAAAGTAATCTTTCAGGCCCACAACTGTCCACAGCTACTTTTGATGTCTCTTAAATTGGGGTTTTCTAGAATCAGAGCTCACAATCTCTTTCTGTGTTTTTCTAGAACATTACTATAGCAAACAATCAAGCTAAAAAAAATACTAAGCCAATTTTGAATTACTAGAAAATTTGCTAAACTTGTAAGTACATTAAAGACAGTATGTCCTAAACAAAAAAGTTGACACCAAAGCATTCTTTAAATGGGTTCTCAGCTGGTGTTAGTTTGGATATTTCCACATAAATTGTAGGTTATCTTAGGTGTCCTCTGAAATGATTAAAGTTGAATTTATGGTATATTTTGTCAATTAGAAAGGAAACAGCACATAGTCACAGATTTTATGGAAATGTGTGTCTAGTCCACCACATAATCATAAACATAGAAAACTTTTGGCATAGATTAACAGAACTTAGGCACAGATAAATCCCATAAGGTTATCTATTTCACTTCTTTGTGAAGAAGTAATTATTCCCAAACATGCCTCTTTTCTTTTTCCCCCACCTTCCCCCTTAATTTAGATTTATTACATCAAAATTCTAACATTATCCTTACACAACCTAAGAGATACATAAGAGATAAATGGGCTTTGCTCTCAGAAAGCTTTTAAAATGTCATTACAATCTATCTCATCCCTGTAGAAATTCCAAGGCAGTATCAATTTTTGGGGTTTTATGCACTGTGAAGGGACACTGCCTTATGATTTGTATTAAGAAAGGAATTTTTGTCTCCTAATTTAAATCCCTAGTTCAAGATAACTTTCACAGCATGGTGGACTTCACTTGCAGTTTTATAGCAGCACTGAGGATTTCTCTGCCCATTGCACTTGCCTCCTCCTTTCAGACATACCCAGTATTAGTGAGATGTAGTGTGTAATTACCAAAAACCTGAAACTGTGTTATCTTAACAGTGAATTTTGTTTTCATTCAGATAGGAAAATGCAGTAATAAAGTAATTTACATTCCTCTTAAACTGCAGTTTTATTATTTCCTACCAGAATTTAGTCTCTTAATAAGGAACAGGCAGATCAAATTGAATACCTGCTTTTTCTTTTTTTTCTCCTTTCAAATTGCTCTACTTTAAAATGCTTTGCTTGCTGAGTAGGCACAGCTTGTGTTTAAGTGGCCCTTCTCAGACTAGGGGTTAAAGGTTTCTTTGGGAGACCCATGTTTTGAAAAGAATGGCTTCATCCTGAGTTGTGTCAATTATAGAAAGGTCACTCTCCACAGCCAGAGCCCTGAAATGGTTGTTGTGTTAAAAGCTGTCAGAGGCTTTCCTAAAAACTGCTGGGATAGCAATATTAACTTGGACATAATAAAAAGAAAGGTGAGGTAGAAAAACTTTTCACCCTTCCGTGCTCGAAGAATTTGTCTTTTCAATATTCCTTCTGTTCATCCAAACCTGCCATTCATGTTATTCCACTGTGGAAGATTACTTGCCTAAATATTGTTCTTCCTCCTTCCCCCACGCTATCAGAATTTCAGCAACCTTCTACAAAATGTCAGAAGAACAAGTAAACTTTTCCAATATGCTCCAAGGAAAGCTAACTGCAGCAATTTAAGACATAACCAGCAATTCTGTCTCCTTGTCTCCTCTACAGGAGGTTACCACTCCCAAAACAGCATCTCAGCCTCTTCAAATGTGCAAAGCTAATTAGAGTGGGGCTGGGATAAACTGCCAGAACTTGCACTGAAGTGCCCCAGGCAGATGAGCACATTCCAATTCTGCGGCCCTGCTGCCCGATATTTGCACAGAGATGGCAACAAAAAGCTGCAGGGAGGGAATTGGGAAAGGTGTTAAAGCCCTGCAGTTGTCTGCTAAACGACCATAATTGCCGACCCGAGCTCTTCAGGTTCCTGCCCAAAACCGCAGGGTGTCTCACCTGTGCACAACCTGGAGGTGGTTCAGCAGCAACACAAACATTCTGCCTTGCACTTAGGGATGTGCTGCTCGTGCACTTTGACCTGCAGCCAGCCAGAGATGAAAGCCAAACCAACGAACACTTGTCTAAAAATGTTCAGGTTTTTGCACCATCAGGATGTAGGATTTCATGTCAAGGAAGCAGTCAAAACTAGACCCTCCATGGAACACACGGAGAAGCTGAGATGCAGCAGCAGCAGCACCATTTATTGAAAACAGAAGCAAATCCATGAAAAGATCAAGTTCATAAAAGAACAACTCAGCTTCCTTTCCCAGCTCTATTTTAACTGATTGTTTTCCCAATACACGTATCCTGTGTCAGCATTTGCTTCTAACACTTGCTTTGGCAATTACCAAGTTTAATGTGAACCACAGATCCTGAGTGCAAGACAGTGCTCAGCCTCTGAACAGAACTATTCAGCTGACAAAAACCAAGTGCTCAGACTTCTCCTGTTCAAGTCATGCCATCCACCATCCCAGCACACTAAAGCATGGAGTTGCTTTGTCCAATTGTAACATTCTGTTCTGCCTTCTCCCCACAATTTTTGTAATAACCAGAGAAGACCTTACTGTGATGTAGCACAGAAAACCCCTGAATCTCACCAGTAAAAAGCATTCCATTTAAATGACTAAAATCCTTTTGTGACATGAAACTCCACTGTGTTTTTAATATGTGTTTTCTCAGTTTATGAAAGTATTTCTGGTTCTAGGTTTTTCCTTATTTTTTCTTTCCATTGCCATGTCTTTGTTATCCTCCACTGGAATACAGTTTTTCTTTAAGAGAAGAAACCATTTGTTGTCTGCATTTCTCACATTAATATCACAGGACAGACTATTTGCCATGGGTCAAGTTCTGCTGTCCTTGGTGTTTGCTATTAGAATTCATCTGAGAAAGACGAACCAGGGATGTGGTCCTGGCTGAAAGCCAGTTCTTGACTTCTCTCAAGCACTTCAATGCACTTCTACTAAACCAAGCTTTTCACAGAAACCCAGAATGGGTCAGGCTGGAAAGGATCACAGTGGGTCATCTGATCCAACCCCCCTGCTCCAGTGGGGTCATCCCAGAGCACAGGATTGTGTCCTGAAGGGCCTGGAATATCCCTGGTGAGGGAGACTGGGGCAGTGTGATCCCGTGCTCAGTCAAGGCACAGGAAAGGAGCTCTGCCTCATGTTCAGGTGGAGTTTCCTGGGCATCAGTTCCTGCCCACTGCCTCCTGTTCTATTGTTGGCATCACGGAGGAGAGCCTGGCCCATGCTCTGAGTCCTCCCTGCAGATATTTACACATTTCATGAGCTCCTCTCCCAGTCACCTCCCGAAGCTGAACAGCCCCAGCTCCCTGAGCCTCCTCTCTCTGTGAGATCTCTAAGCTAAGCCTGGAGAAAGGCCAGGTAGCCAGCAAACACAGCCCGCTCTGTGAGCACTTTGCCAGTGTGCACAGCAGCACAACTTCATTGGTGATAAACCAGAAACCACACGATTCCGCGCGAGCACGCGGCCAGCACAGGGTGTGCTGGGAGGCATTTTGGGGCAGTTTGTGGCAGCTCAATGGCATTTTGGGGCAGTTTGACAGCATTTTGGGGCAGTTTGTGGCGGTTTGGAGGTGTTTTGGGGCGGTTTGTGGCGGCTGGGTGGCATTTTGGGGTGTTTTGGGGCAGTTTGGGGCGGTTCAGATGGCATTTTGTGGCGGTTTGTGGCAGTTTGGTGGTGTTTTGGGATGGTTTGGGGTGGTTCAGGTGGCATTTTGGGGCGATCTGTGAATGGCTTGGTGGCGTTTTGGGGTGTTTGGGGTGGTTTGGGTGCTGTTTTGGGTCAGTTTGTGGCGGTGTTTAGGGGCAGTTTGTGGTGCTTTGGTGGCACTTTGGGGCAGTTTGTTAAAGCGTTTTGGGCTAGCGTTTTGGGGCGTTTTAGGTGGCATTTTGGAGCAGTTTACGATGGCATTTTGGGGCCGTTTGTGGGGGTTCAGGTGCAGTTCTGGGGTGGTTTGTGGCAGCGTTTTGGGGCGGTTTGTGGCGGTTCAGGAGCCCTTCTGGGGTGGTTTGTGATGGCGTTTTGGGGCGGTTTGTGGTGGTTCAGGTCCCGCTTTGGGGCAGTTTTACAGTGCTTTGGGGCAGTTTGTGGCGGTTCAGGAGCCGTCTCGGGGCGGTTTGACAGCGTTTTGGGGCGGTTTGTGGCGGTTCAGGAGCCGTTTTGGGGCAGTTTGACAGCGTTTTGGGGCGGTTTGTGGCGGTTCAGGAGCCGTCTCGGGGCGGTTTGACAGCGTTTTGGGGCGGTTT
>VZTZ01050764.1:166389-179797 GCA_013400955.1 Drymodes brunneopygia
CGGGCGGGCCGTCGTCGCCGGGCGGGCGCGCCGGGCGCAGGCCGTTGTTGAAGGTCGGAGCCTCGGCCGGCTGCAGCTGCCAGTTGAGCCCCAGGAGATGCATCGCTGCGGACACAGGGGAGACACACAGCGGTCAGCGCGGCTACCCACACCCCAGAGGCCCGCGGCAACGCCCCGGAGCCGCCCGGCTCGCGGGGATGGGGGTGTGCTAAAAGAAACGGCAACAGCGACAACAAAATATCCCCCCACTGCCCCGCAAAATGGGAGATAAACAAAAGCGAGCCCTGGTGCCTCACACGCATCTGGCCGGCACTGAAATACGAAAGGCAAAACGCTCCCAACTCTGGGCAGACCACGCGCCACTTTCCCGACTCACAGTGCGGGGGACACAGCTCGGGAAACAAAGTACCTGCTCCGAGTTTGAATTATAGGTGATAATTTATATGATGATTATAAGATTGGCTTTAGCCCTATATGAAGTAGTGACTCAGTAATGCAATTATTTTGTGTTTAGTACAACTTATTTAAATCAATACATTAGAATAATAGAATCACGGAATGGTTTGGGCCGAGAGCAACCTGAAAGATCATCCCATTCCAATCCCCTGCCATGGGCAGGGACACTTCCCACTGGCCCAGGTTGCTCTGAGCCTTGTCCAACCTCACCTTGAACACTTCCAGGGCTGGGGCATCCCTGGTTCCTCTGGGTAACCTGTGCCAGGGCCTCACCACCCTCACAGGGACAAATTCCTTCCCAACAGCCAACACAGACCTCCTCTCTCTCAGTGTGAGGCCATTACAGAGCCTCTGTGTTCACTCTGTAGATGGAGCTCCCCTGACATTGGAGCTGTGCCAATCCTTTCACCTCACAGTTTTTTGACCCCACAGCCCCCAGCCCCACAGAATCCCGAGCAGGGAAGGTTTTCCTGCTCACAGCCACGGGCTCTCCAGCGATCCCTGTGCCTGTGGCCATGTCAGGAGCTGTGCAGCTGCCCCTGGAACACGAGTTGAGCAGTGGGAGCAAGGCCAAGGCACCCCCCGCACCAGGGCCTGAGTTATAGGCACTGTGGCAGGGCTAATTGAATAAGTCCTGTGCATAATGCATGAGACTTGACAGGTCTGAATCATTCAGCCAGTGGATTTATGTGCATCTTCACCTTGTATAAACACAGCTACCTGCATACATCTCCATACTCTCATCACATTACCCCCTGGCGCTCTCACAGTACAGAGCAGTGCTGAGGGATAAAGCCCACCAAGCTGCTGATTCCCCTTTCTTTACATCTTCCTGCTTACACAGGATGTATATAAACCTGTACACCACAGAAAACAGTGTTTCCAGTTATGTCAAAAGGTGTTTGAGAGGATTCACTGTCAATTTGCAGGCAGGAAAAAAATATCATCATGGGCAACCTTAAGATTGTTCTCTTCTGCAGTGTCAGACATGAGGTTATCACATATTTTCCATCCAATTCCAAGTGATTGTAGTGGCCACAAACAGCCCAGCAGTGGCCACACACCAAGTGTTCAAAGAGTAAATGTCAGGGACAGGAGAGGCACTTCTCACAGAAACTGCCATTTACAGTGCTTGAGCTGCCACTCAGATAATCTCTGAATGCAGGGAATCTGTTTAGATGTGACTGATTCATATGTGTAAAACTAAGCCCCAAGAAAACAAAAAGCACCCCCCACTCCTGAAATCCATCTATCCCAACCCCTGGAAATCTCTCAGCACACAATCTGTGCAGAGTTTAACCTCTGTATATTTGGCAAAAGCCAGCTTTCCTCACACCATCCTCCCCTGGACATCCTATGGACTAAGCAGATGTCTAAGAATAGTAACTAAAATCAGGAGACATTTTGTGTGAAGAGGGCAGTGGCCAGATTTCATATTCATGCTGAATTTGCAAATTTTGTTTCTATTGTGTCAAAATACCTCACAAAACCAAAAACAAACAAAAAACCATTAAAGCCTCTGCTATGTTAAATACCAGACATGAACCTGAAAACGATGTTCTGCATAGAAACTACTCAAAATTTATTTCTACAGAATGATTAAGAATCCTTGGAAAAGATACAAAAAGTTCTGTGGGATCAAATGGTTTTTTCAATTACAATTTTTTTGTCTTGCCAAAACAAACATTTTAAAAAGCTTTTCCATTTCCAGTCTAATCTCAAGCAACCTTCTTTTTTTTCTTTTCTTTTTTTTTTTTTTAAGTATGGCAAATGAAACTGAAAAATCATTCACAAAGCTCAAACCCCACCAAGCTGCAGCTCATCCAAATTGTCCCCACTGAGCTGTGCTGGGGCTGGGACAGCAGAGGAGCAGCTCGGGGTGTGTTTGTGCTGTCAGCAATTCCCCCACCCTGCACAGGCACCAGATTCAGCTGGACCAGCCCTGAAAGCAAAGAGTGTATAAAGATTAAACGAATTTCAAAGCCCCAAAACGCAAACAAACCACAGAGGAGAATTAGACTTTTGTGTTTTATACTCTCAGTGTGTCTATTCAAAGTTGCCATTTTTTCTTATTTTATTGCGAGCCTAACCATAAATGTAGGTCACTTGCAGAGATGAAAGCCTGCTGCTTCAAGTGTGAACCAGTCCTTACAACACAGAGATAAAGAAATCATAACTAATAGTCTGTCCAAGAAAATTATAGTTGCTACCTTATAATTACCAGGTAAATTCAGACAAGGAATTATAAAAGATCTTATTAACATGGTATTAAAAAAAACCCTGTGATCCATCTGCTTCCAAGCACACCATGGTTTCATTAATAACTTCACTGCTCTGTGTTTTAATCATGGATGCACGTTAGGTAGGAGCAATTAGAGCTCCTTCCTAACGGGGCAGGGATCTGCACGTCTGCTCCATCCCTCCTGGAGGCTGAGGCTCCCCTGCACAGCTCACACATCCGTGGGGTGAGGGACAAACTTCCACTAAGACAGCTGCAGCCACAGACACGAGGAACGTTCCCCTTGCACCAAGAACGAGTGGATAAAAGTGTGTCACAGGGGCCTGGGGGGAGAGCTCCGTGTTTGCACTGCTCTGAGCAGAGCTGACTGGCAGCAGAGCAGGGGGAGCAAGGAGAAACCTTCTCTCTGCTGCTTCACAACGCTGTGAGATGGCAAATTTATATGATTAACCTTTCGTTCTGTTAATCAAACAAAATGCCTCCAGCAAAGGAATAAGTAGAAGCCCGTTTAATTAGAAATGTGGGGATCCACTCAGCAGTTGAGTGCCTTAGTCTCAGAGGAGAAATTTGGGCTAGTCAATTTGTGCCTGTTTGCTGGTTTTTCTGCTTTTCTTCTCTGTTTTAAAACTGACTTCGTTTTTTTTCCCAGAAACAATTTATGTATCCACAAATTGTATTTTGAAGAACACTTATAGGTATTATTTTTGTGTGTTTGCTTTTTTCCCCCTCAATATTTAAGCATATTTTCAAAGTTCTTCTCTCCGATATGTGATTTTCAAGCACTGAGCTTGTCAGAATTTTTATGGTTCATTTAACACTAACATCTAGTAACTCAGAATAGTGTATTTATATTCTCTAAACCATGAGAATTCATAAACCATAAATTTTAAAGTAAAATCTTTGAGGTTTAGGTTAAAAAAAAAAAATCAACCTTTCACTCCTACTCTAGCACCATACACAGAGAGCAAAAGCACCTGAAAGCTAAACCTGCATGCCAGCAAGAACAAAAGCAGAGACCTGGTTCATCACTCCAGGTGGCAGAGCTGCTAAGGATCAGTCTAAGATTTGCATAAGATAGAGGTTGCTAGAGTGAATCACGTATTATTTTAAGAAGTCCCAAAATGTACACAAATCCACAGAAAATGGATAAAACTTACATGCAAATTATCTTGAAATTCTCTAAACTCAGTAGTGTCCCCACATTTCCTCTTTCATTGGTCTTCTCTCATTCTGAGCATGAACCCACTGCCCACTCCATTCAGAGTTTGGTCTAAAGGACAGTGGTTCCCAAGCTCAGGAAGCTCTCTGTCTTGTCTTTGTGCTCCTGTCACTCCTGACCTTGTACTTTTCAAAGCAGAGACCTCTGGTGCCTTTGTGAGCTGGAGATCTCCCTGAAGCACAGCTCAGTGTCTGCCAGTAGGCAGAGCAGAATGAAGATTTCACTTATCCCTTTGCTTGATGATATTCTTTCTTAAAGGGAGAAATATTCAGATTAATGATCCATCATTTCCCCCATTCTACTGCATTTTCCCAGTTAGGGTCTGGAAAATACACACTGCTTGCTTGTTGGAAAATTCAGTATTCCCTAAGCAACTCAAAACGATGGGAGGATTATACAAGTGAACAGAATTCAGAATGTTTCCATAGTTTAATTTCCAGTTGTGCTTACTAACCCCTGAATTATCATCATCCACAGTGAACCCACCAAACTATCCCTTTGTCAGGATATATCCAGTGTTTGTCTGGAGCAGGACAACCTCTTTTCATATGAACAAGAGATCATTCCATTGTATCACAAAAAACATGAACAAATATACACTAAAAGCACATTTGCTGTTCAAAGACCACTGTGTTATAGGAGCAGAAATGTTCAAAGTTTTCTTTCCATCCACTCATGAGGTGAATGATGATGCAACTCTTGTTATTTATTATGTAGTTTTCAGCAACATCACATTAATTTCCAAGCCAGGTCTAATGAATCACAGACATGACGAAACAAAAGGTACCTGATAAATCTTAACATAATGTTAATTTCATAGCATCTATATTCAAAGACCTAGCTGCACATCTATTTTTCTTTCATATGGTCTGAACATTGTTTTAATGCACCACAATGTTTCTATGAAGCAAAAGATATTTAGTGTTTTGCACTTCTGAGTGCATACAGATGGGTACCAACCTGAAAAGAATAAATGTATTCCCCCCAAAATTAAAAAATAATTAAACGTTATTGCATTCTTACTTGTATTAAATTGTTACTAAGCTGAGACTCATGGTCCTTTATTAGTTACTATTTCCTGATCACACAGCAGAACTTGAGGAATACCAGAAATTGATCTTACTGATCTCAATTATTGTTCATAAAATAACTGTTACTTAAAAGATTAGAAACACAGTAATTTAAAGTTTTATTATTCCTCTGGAGAAAGAGGTTCAAGTTCAACCCAAGTCACAAGTGAAACGAGTGCATTAGGCCTATTCCCCAGTGATTACTTGCCCCCATTACAGAATGAATGCACAATCCATCACAGCTGACAGCCTCTCCTCAAGAGATCCCCGGGACAGGAATAGCAGGGGGCTGAAAGTCAGCAAAGAGCAGTGGGGGAACTGCATGGGAAAGACTTGCCTGGTGCTGCAAACGCTCCACTTGATTGTAACCAGAGCTCTCAGGGCTCTGCTGAGGAGCGCGGAGCCTCGGCCGCTGTAACAAGGGCAGTAAGAAGCCTTCCCCTCTCATATCTGAAGAGGTTGAAAGACAGTTCACAAACACATAAATGATCAGGATTTACTGAACGAAATCTCTGTTGAGATCTAGACTTTGCTGATGTGCCTTACAATTAACAGGCACTGAACACAGGGGACAGGGAGATGGGCAGCGCTGCAGGTGTTCTTTATGTACAGGGTATGTCAGCACTGGGGACAATCTCTAAAAGTCCTCTCCCACAAAACCTGGACTTGGCAACAAATAGACCAGACAAAGATTTCAATAAATCACAGATGCTTTACAGAGGCTGGCACCACCCTCTGCTCGATAATTTTGTTGGCCAGCCTTCATCCACCTTTGCAGCAGGAGAAGTACAGGCACTGTCAGGATGAAGCTGGGATGGGACAGGAGTCCTTGACAAGGGCTGAGGAAGGTGTGTCAAAGAAAGCTCACAATTATATTAATGCCCTTTCATATCCTGCTGCTTGCAGAAAGGGACAGTGTCTCCAGGAGCTCTAACCTGCAATCCACTTGTTAAACATATATTAAAGTGCTTGAAATAGCGTTACCAAAGAATATGAGTCGTGCTACTTAAAAGGAGCAGTCTTAAAATAAACAATGTGAGCAAGTAGCACCTTTCCTTGCTAGAGAAACAATGACGTCTCTCCTAAAATTCAGCAGTGTCAGAACTTTTTATTCTTCCTTGAATACCTCGTGTGACTGTGACAAGGATGCCAGAGTTCTCCTGAGGGTATCCAAGAGATGCCACAAAAATTGATCGCATTCCCACGCCTCTTTCTAAAACAAAACAAAAGCCACATGGCTTTCTGGGTGGACATCTGCCACTTTTGATATATTATATACAGGGAAGTCTAAAGTACTATTTTAAGAAGTCCAAACCTATCATATATATGATAGAATTCCAAATGGAAAGCAGGCCATGCAGGGAAGGGGGCACAGTCTGCTGCTGCTAATGCATTATTCAAAAAGAGGCCTGACCGAGAACTGCACAAGGACATAAAATAACTGAGCAACTGGGCCAGAAATTGGCAGATGAAGTTCAAACTCATAAAATAATGTATGCTGGAGAGGAGTAATTTTAACTCCACATGTAAAATAATGACTTCTGGGCTGGCTAGTATCAAACAGAAGGAAAATTTTGGGTTAGATGATAATCTGAAGTAAGTCAAACATTGAATCAGTATGGGTAGGGTAAACAAAACAAGGAATATTGTTATGCTACCACTCCTCCTCTCAGAAAAGATCTAAAATGACCAGAGGTTGGAGGATGAGTAGGGAAAAGTACATACATGATTTGTCCTTACAAGATAACCATTTTTGGATGCTGGAGACAAATGAACAGAAAACTTGACTTGCATCTAACCCAGCACAGCTGCTCCTAACACATACAGAACACTCCAGAGTGTATCCACAAGTCCCAGTGGTTCTTCAAGTGTTTGATACAAGTTGATGTAGCATTTCCTTACCTATCCACCAGGCCTGGTAACCCAGGGAATGTTTAGTACAGCTCCTCACAGGCAAACCCTGGGATTTTTGTGCCATAAAGGGTTTCCTAGAAGCAGCAGGACTTCAGGCAGAGAATGCAGTACAAAAATTGGGCACGTGCCACAACGTTTGTGCAGGTGTCAACCCAGTGTAGCTATTCATCAGTACAATGGTAAATACTCTAATTAATAGCACAGCAGAATCAGTTATAATTATGAGAGACGCATTTTCAAAATACCTTGTTGGAGATCTCAGGGGCACAGCGGATAAGGATTGAACTTTTACAGGGTTGATAGCAGAGATCAAAGACCAGCTGAAAAAATGCATCCTTCTCTGGACTACCAGTACTTAGGGTACTTATGGACTTGTGTTTTAATATTGAGGACAGAGAATCCTACAGAGCTCATATGAAACATTTGGATGTATTCCTGATTATATTGCCTCTTCTACTTGTGGCCATTCAATTGCTGGTAGGCAAGGTTAAAGTAGCTTTTCAAAAAAAGATCATTTGCTGTAAATTGAATACTTCTTTTGTGAAATATATGCAAAAAATCCTGCTTATTGACTGTGTCCATTGAAGCTCAACAACAAATAGATGGCTTACTTTCAAGGTCATTCATTCTCAGCAATTCATCTTAATCATCAGTATGCTATTTGCTATGCACTATGTTTTTGCAATAAATTTAAATTAAAAGTTCATTTGGGAACTCCATATAAAGCATTTTCAAAATCCACAACTTCAAGAATTTCCAGATCCCACTATTTTCAATAAAACAATAGGCCTGCCTGTATTGCACCTAGAGAGCACAATAAAGAACCATTTTGCTGTCTTATTTATCCCTGCCCATAACATTGAACAAGACCTCTCACTTCTCAGAGTCACTTTTTGCAGTTTACAACACTGAAAATGGAAAATTCCATTAACTATAATGGCACTGCTGCGTATTTTTATATCTTGTTGCATGGTTTTTTTCCACTTCTCTATCACCTGAATTAAGCTTATATTGTTACCCACATACAAGCCTCTATATATTACCCAGCCCCAGATTTATACTCTTGTTAATTGTGCCTGAGATCTGCAATAATTTTATACTTAAAACAACAACAACAGCAACATTTTGTAACTGTTGAAATAGAAAGTCAGTGTATATTTTGGGTTCAGGAGGAAAGCCATGAGGACTGTTTAAGCAGGAAGTTTATGAAATAATCAGTGTAAGGGATCTCAGGATTGCATTCCTGCTGGCCCCCTCACAGCTGCAGAGAGAATCCAGCTCTGGGCTTCCCTCACCCAGAGCGTTCCTATAAACACAGACACAGGAAACGTGACTTCCAGCACCTCAGTTTCTGGGACGTGAACCAAGGGGAAGGAGGCAGACCCTCAGCTTTGGACAGCTCTTGCAGTGGAAGAGGGATGAGCTCAGTGTCAGCCGTGCTCCTCCGCTCACCAGGGAAACACAGGAACCATTGGAAAACACAATGGGAAGGAGAGCTGACTTCACACAATCTTAAACATCAGAAATAGATCCTTAGGCTTAATTTCATCCTCAGCATGCAAACTCTTTTAGACAATAAACTGTTTAGAACGAGATGTTTGCTTTAAAGCATTCAGCCCCAGAAACATTTTATAGAAATACCATAAAGGATCTGTGAGTGAGTGTATTGTTGTCAGCAGCAGCAAAACTTCTGCTAGAAATTAATTGCTTTCTTTTGAATAAACATAATTAAAGATTGAAAAGGAGATGGAAGAAGGGCTATAAGATGCTTCATTGTCACTGTGTTCACAGAGGAGAAATAGGGGGACCCAAAAAAAGTTTTTTTTTTTTCATTGACCACCCCCCCTCCAAGCTGACTGATTTATTTCCCTGTGCACGTCAATAAACTGAATGGAATGAATTTTCAAAGCACAGCATGAAAGATATACCCACAAATCCCATTAGGAGTAATGTGATTTGTGTGCTTATCTGCCATGCAATGCTTTGAAAGTTTATTCCTCTATTTCCATCTTCAGTTTTTCTACTTCTAAAACTAGTTGAAAATCTTGCACACACTTGCAGCTCCTTTGGGGGCAGGGAGAAGTTACCCAATTCCCAGGATAAAGCCAGGCAGGCAGAGTTCCAGCCCAGGAGCACAAGCTGTACCTTGGGTGGGTGTTTGTTCCCCAGTCCCCACTGTGATGGGATAGAAATTATCCCTGGCTCAGGCCTCGACTTTGCTCCTCTCAGTCCTCTTTACTGAAATGTTTTGATTTTGTGCCACTTTGAGCAATCTTTTTGTCACAAGAAGGGTAACAGCATTGCGTGCTGCCTTCAGAATCTGGAATCTCATGACAAAGACCTTAAGAGAGAAGCAGAATACAGTGCACTGCTCATTTATTCTCATGACAGGCCTTAGATTGTACAGAGCGTGGAGAACTGGCACACAATTAATCAGTTCCTGAGACTGTGTAACGTGAACTCACTTCTTATGGCAATTCCAAGAGTCAAGGCTGCAATCTTTTTGGTCTTGCATCTGAACTAGATGGCTGTAACCAATAAGAAAAGTGTATATATTTTTATTTACACAATACAGCATCTTTCAGCCTGGAGGATCCCAGATCACATTATACTCACATTATACAATATCCACTTTACCAGTCTTGCCAAAATACTGCCACTTTTGAAACAGGCTTAGAAGAGCAGAAAGGGATGCTCCTAACTCAATTTTGCTCTATTTTTGAGCAATTGTGAGCATTCAATGTTAATACAAAGCAAATTGAATCCAATTTTAATTTCACACCTAAAAGACACCATTATCATGAACAAAGTACCCAGCTTGTCTTTATTCTGTTTCCAAGAGGAGGAAGAACCTAGATGAGACTTGAAACTGGTGTTTCAAGGAATACAGACACAAGTATACTCTCGAAAATCATTGAGGCCTGAACTTACAAGAATTAAAATAACTGCTTTACTTTTTAATAGTGATCATAAACCTAAGGATTTCATGTCAAACATTTATTCAACTACGTTCATCTTCTGAAACTGCAACTGCCCTAATTTCTACAAACATGTTGAACAAGATTTTCATAATTTCACTGTTCCAAAGCATTCAGACCTTGACTCAATCTCTGTTAGCCACACTGATAAGAAAATAGTTTTTACCTTTATTCCTCCTTTGCATACACTAAATGAAGTGAAACTGCGTTATTATGAATGGCCAAATTTCTGTCCACAGTACAAAAAAAGCATAATTTCTAATCATAAAGTATATTCTTCCCTTAATAGAAATGATACAGAATAGCTTAATTTGATCACCTGATAAAATCACAATTTAAAACACTGCATGAATGATAAAGTTTAAACTTTTACTCTCTACACAAAGTAATTATTGGAGTTAAAAGTTCATTACAAAGAGGAAATAAATCCAAAGATGAAAAGCAAATATGATTTCTTCTCCCAAAGCCTCTAATTCATTTTCAACACTATAAGCTGTTTATATTTCTTTCACAATGGGCTTCAAAAGGTGTATATATAAACCTAGCCTCAATCACACCTTGATACTGACATGAAGGTACAGATTATATTTAGCATCTATGCAGACTGAGACTTTCTATAAGCCTTGAAAGACTGACATTATGAATGTATTGTGATTTAGATGTCCTACTGAGCCAAAGGGAAACCTGTGAAAATAAAATGTACAGATTTGATAAGTATCTTATACAGTCAATCATCTACAGCTTTGTAACTCATATTCCTTTGTGTGGGTTGTTTCTTTAGTGGCAATTTTGAAAGAAATAAGCAATTATCAAATTGGACTTTAGTTATGTTTTTGAGAATTTTTTTTTCCATTATCCTTACATGATTCCTGTTAATCATTTCCCATAATGGGTTTACTATAATTATTTCCAATCTTTTACCTGTCTTATTCTGAAGTTTATATTGCCTTCACAGGAAAAACAAGTTTTATAGCAAAATTTTATGGCTTTCAGAGACTAAAAGCTGGCCCTCCTGCATCTGTGCCTTCTCCTCTAGAACTGCAGAGCTGGTAAGGGAATACAAGCTGCAAGTGGGGACAGGATTTCTGTGTGATCACACCAATATGGAAGCACAGAGGAATCAGTGAAAGGTTTCATGGAGCCAGGATTTTAATTTCAGATCACTGCTTTATTTTGAAGTGCCAGAGTTGCAGGTTTTCAGACTGCAGCAATAGATATTTCACAAGGAATTTCTCTGTGTGTGTGTGTGTGTGTTCATATATAATTATGAGTTGCATCACCAAAACATCTGTTACACAATTTCATCAGCCAATACAGGAACAAGAGCTTGCCTGTGCATCTGAGGTCCCAAGAGAGACCATGACAGCACACCAGTCTGCCTAAGTCCACTTCAAGCACTGTGCACCATAAATAATTTAAATAATAAATATTTTTATTAATTACATCCTGATTAATCTAAGGAACATCATAATATACACTTAAATATTAATATTTGCATTCATTTCCTTTATCTCTTATGTCTCAAATTGCCTTTTGGAAGATGGGGTTTTAAGACCAGCTCAATTTGATCTTTGTGGTATAACAAAACTAATCACTGCAGAGATTGCAGAAGTCACTGCTACAGATGGAGCTGCTGTCCACAACAGAAAAATGATGCCAGTTTAATGTACAGAGCATCTGATACCTGATCACTTTAATGAAGCTTTCTGTCTTGCATAGGAAATGCTGCAGGAGCCAGAATGCAGAATGCTCCTCACCAGCCCAGTCACAGCTGGTTAAAATCAAGGTCAGCATTGCCACTGACTTCAGTGGAGAGAGCTTCACTTCAGTACTCCTCTGTTTAGTTTAGGTATTTGAGACTGTGAGTATGGTAACAATACCTGAAAAAACAGTGTTTTCTACAGGCAACAGCAAAGCAACCCATCAAAACCTCAATGGTTTAATCTGCAGGGTGCATTGGACACGAGCTGTAATGCATTAGCATGTGCATCACTGTTTACAACTAATTAATGGATCATAGAATAAAATGCAAGCTAGATTACACACCGTCAGAAACCTCTGCCTTCAATCACAGGCACTTTGGAAGGCATAGCTGAGTTATGTTAAATCATTAATACAATAAATTTTAATACATGTAACAACTTTACTTAGTAATACCAATAAAATAACCAGGAATTATCCTTCAAAGAGAGGATAACTCACGCAGCAAGGGGCAAAAAAAAGATATATATGGTAGCTAGAGCTGCACACTGGTACTTCATTACTAACACTCAAGTTCTACTTCTTCATGTCTGTTACACCCAGTTGGCTGGCAATCAAACCAAGATTATATATCTTTTTTCTTTGATGGATGAAACAGTAAATACTATATTTTAAAGAAACCCCAAAACCTAAACTATATTGAAAATCTATCTAGCATTTCAGCTTCACTCTTCACTATGAAATTTATTTTCCTTTTTTTTTCCCCTTTCAAGAACTTGCTTCAGCTTGAAAGCAGGTATCAAAGCAGCTCCTCAGTTTCTAAAAGAAAAATGACTAGGAACTCCTCAGTGTCACTGTATCTGACAAGCTTCTGCAATGTATTTACCTTTTTTTTCATGACACTACGAACATTAAGAACTCAGAAAGTGCCACAGCTGAGATTTTTTTTCTTCATCCATCTTTGATTTGAAAAAGATGCATTTGATTTTATGGTCTAATCAAAAAAATCTGCTTCTGCCTACTGGAAGTGACTGTCCATACTAATTAGTGAGGAATAAAGTACACACAACCTCTATTTTGCTAGGATATAAACCAAAATGAAAATGAAGATACTACCAAGCCTATTCATAAATCTTTAAAAAATCTAACCTTATAGGACAGGTTTAAAAAAACAACTCATAACCAACCCTGAGGTAACATCTATGCCAATTTTTCCATTTAAATGTAATTTTGAAAATTTAATGACTGCATTCTTTCAAAAATAACAATGGCATTACATGACTGGCATGTCAGTGTAACTCGGGATTGCAATCAGTTCATGAAATTATTTCAGAAATCTGTTCACATCCCATGGCTTTGCAGAGTTTACATGAACTGCACCTCCCACTTGTTCTCAAGAACTATTCTAACATTTGCATTCAGGTCCTTAGAGGTAGGTTTTCAGCTGAGATGCAGGATTACCACATTTCCATGCCTATCCTAGATGGTGGAATTTTACACAAAGGCAGCTCTTTCCTCCTGGAGGCCCCCAGGCCTTTGGGATGCACTGCATTGTCCACAGTGGGCTGCAGAAATCCCATGGAAAAGCAGGAAAAGCTGCTGTCCCAGTGTGGTGACTGGAAGGCACCACTGCCCAGTGCAGCAGGGATGGAGCTGGAAGGATCAGACTCTGATTGGAACAATGGCAGCACTGCCCAGTGCAGCAGGGATGGGGCTGGAAGGATCAGACTCTTTTTGGAACAGTGGCAGCACTGCCCAGTGCAGCAGGGATGGAGCTGGAAGGATCAGACTCTGATTGGAACAGATGACACCACAAACCCATCAAAGACAG